>CAJQZM010041053.1:0-39315 GCA_907164665.1 Colias nastes | reverse complement strand
TCTTTTTTATCTCTTTCTGCGACACGCATTGCCGGTGTCTATTGGATCCTCTGTCTACGTGAACTAATGCCTGCGAATGCTGTGTGGATTGCTGCGATGCTTAGCTGCAATGACCTGCGAAAGACCTGCGACCACATTTTAAGTATAGATTGTAAAAGCCATGGTAAATTACGATATTAAACGCCAAATTCTCAGCTAATAAGTTATGTTATCGGCTCCGTAGGTGCTTAGCAAGGTGCTTAGTAATACCTGTGGTAATACCACACCCTGACATTATCGTCGCGACCTAAATAAGATTGTTTTAGAGACCTGGGCCAAAATAAAATTGCGCCTTGAAAATAATTTATAACGCAAGCTTAATAATCACAGTTAATAATTATAATCAATAGTTTTTTCGAAATAATCAAAGTTAATTCAAATTGTGTTAAAAAAATAAATATAAGTATGGATGAAGGTACAAACATTGAAAAAAATGTTAATGAAATAATCAAAATCCAAATTACTTAAAATAACCGTAAATATTTTTCAACCAATTATTATGTATACCACTTTATTTACACATTAATGAGGTTATTGCTAACTCTATGAATATTTTTTTTTTTCAACACTGAACTTAGCGCAACCTGCTGGTGCGTTTCACGTTCCAATTAAGCATCAGCATAATTCGGCATTGTGCGCCACTGAGTCGCATTATGCTCTGTAATTGGAAAACAGCCATTATATATAGACTTATAGATGATCTAAGTTATTTTTACTCTGTGGTTTTTGTCAAATTCAATTTGTCAATTTGGAGCTATGACAGCTATTTGAATTATAAACAATATTTTGGATAACTGAGTTACTCTTTGACTGAGTTTTTTTAAATAATCTTATTTAGATCAGATAAATTATGGAACAAAATATTCTTAAAAATCAGAGTTCTAATATAAAACCAATAGATACTAATACAGTCCACAAAATATGTTCCGGTCAGGTATAAATAAAAAAATAACAATTGTGTAACTGATAAATAATATCATTTATTTATGATTTCCATTCTACTACAGGTTGTTTTAAGTTTAGCAGTAGCAGTAAAAGAATTGTTAGAGAATGCCCTTGATGCGGGAGCAACAAATATTGACATTCGATTAAAAAATTATGGAATAGATTTGATAGAAGTTTCTGATAATGGTTCTGGAGTAACAGAAGACAACTTTGCTGCTTTAAGTAAGTCTTAACTGAAAAGACAACATAATTTTAATTCCTATTATGTCTACTTAATCACACAATATTTATGTACTTACTTTAAATTAAATTATTTCAGCACTGAAATATCACACTTCTAAAATAAATGAGTATTCTGACTTACTCGGAATCTCGAGTTTTGGGTTCCGAGGTGAGGCATTGAGCTCACTTTGTTCACTAGCTCACCTGGTTGTGACTACAAGACATCAAAACTGTAATTATGGTAAAAATAGATCTATGTATATAGCTACTTATTTCTTATAATTCCTCATTTTTTGTGTCTTTTATGTTTGTTTTTGGGTTTCAGCTACTAAAATTCAATATGATCAGAAAGGAAATATAATTAGCAAAACACCATGCTCTAGACAAGTGGGAACAACTGTTACGCTGAGTAATTTATTTTATTCTCTACCTGTAAGGCAGAAAGAGTTCCACAAAAATTCAAAGAGGGAATTCAATAAGATGACTCATTTGTTATATGCATATTGTTTAATATCAAGAGGAGTGAGGTATGAATATTTATTATGCCTATTAATATTTATACAGTTAATCTAACTATTGAAGTGTAGGTTTTTGTGTATGAAAGTTATGAACATAGAAACAATTAATCTTTTTATTACTGTTTGAGATTTTGTCAATTAATATGGCAATTGTATGATTATATTTATTCCACCTTTCAGAATAACTTGTAGTAACCAAACAAACTCAAATTCAAAAGCAGTAGTTGTGGCCACATCTGGTTCACAGTCATATAAAGATAATATTGCATCAGTTTTTGGATTGAAACAATTGCAGAGCATTGTAGAAATTAAAACTGAATTAGTTTCTCGTATAAAAGAAAACATATTTAAAGGGCTTTCAGGAGAAGTTAAGGAAAATAATGAAACTATTGAAATTGATGATGTTGAAATTGATTTATCTGAAGACTCAAATGATGCTGAACAAAAACAGGACACTCAAAATGAGAGTTTTACATTGTCTCAGAAATCACAGGGATACAAGAATTGTCCTAACCCTGTGGAACTTGAAGGTTATATTTCTTCTTGTGAACATGGTAGTGGCAGATCAAGCACAGATAGACAGTTTTATTATGTGAATTCAAGACCATGTGAACCTACCAAAGTTATTAAAATAATGAATGAAACCTATAAACAATATAATCCAAATCAATATCCTTTCATATTTCTTAACATAAACATGGATAGATTTTCTGTAGATGTAAATGTAACTCCAGATAAGAGGAAAGTTTTTCTCACAAAGGAAAAAAATATTTTAGATGTAATAAAAGCATCACTAACAAAACTATTTGAAAATGTTCCAAGAACATTAAAAGTTAATTCGTCAATCACTGATGTCAAAAATAATGATAGCGTCCCAAATTTATATCAGCCAAGGATTTTTAACTCATTCATGAAACAATTTAGCAGTAAAGAGGAAAAATATGCAAAAGATGATGGAAAAAATATAGGGGACTTAAAAAGGAAATCTACTACCAACCTTGATTGTTTTATATCAAAATCAAAAAGAATTCAACAAAATTCATTAGTAAATGATGATGATACTGTAAAGGATGATGTAGTAAATGATGATACTGTAAAGGATGATAATAGTGTAAGGGATGACCATGATATTTTAAGTGAACAAGAGGATAATATGGTTGAAGATGATGTTACTGTAAACAATGAGGTAATTCATTTATCTAAGTCAGATGTTAAAAAAGAAAATGACACATTAGATCAAATAGAAACAAATCTGTTATTTGAAAATATGAATGATACTGACATCAATAATAAAACTTGTGAAAGGAAGTGTGACAATGCAATAGGATCAAGTAAAGAAGACAAAAAGGTGGGATCTGAAATTATGTATTTAGAAAATACTGATTCAATGCCTGACACACAAATAAGATCAATCTCTGATGTAGTGTGTCAAAAATCTTCCACAATTTACTATAAAACAAAAAGTAATTATCAAAAGATGATCAAAGATAAAATTGCAGAAAAAGAAAATTCAAATAAAATATCTCCACCAAAATCCAAAGTTGAGAAGACTGTAACTGATCGAAAACAATTGGGTCAATTTCATGTAAGAAAAACTGTTAGTTTTATAACAACTTTAGAAGAAGTAAAAGCTCAAGTTGAAATATACAATAATGGAAAAAATAAATGTGTGCCAGACAGAATAAAATTTCGAAGTGCTATTGATCCAGTGTTTAACAAGAAGTGTGAAGAAGAGCTTAATAGAGAAATATCTAAAGATTCCTTTAAACAGATGATAATTATAGGTCAATTTAATTTAGGGTTTATCATTACACGTTTGGAGGATGATCTATTCATCATTGATCAACATGCAACTGATGAAATTTATAACTTTGAAACTTTACAAAAAACCACTGAACTCACAAATCAAAAATTAGTTATGTAAGTGCAAATATCTCATTATAAAAGTTATCTATTTTTATAATTTAGTGTACATATAAAAAAATTGTAGTCCACAGCAACTGGAGCTGACAGGTGTCAATGAACAAATATTAATGGATAATTTGGATGTTTTTAAGAAGAATGGATTCACTTTTCAAATAGATGAACATGCCCCGCCAACAAAAAGAGTGAAATTATTAACTATACCAATGTCTAAGAACTGGATATTTGGAAAGGATGATATAGAAGAGCTTTTATTCATGTTAAAGGTAAAATTGCGTTGTTATTAATATTAAAGTCCAACCGCACTAGGTGTAACTGCGCGGCAGCGTAGCTTATTCTTTAATTTGACCAATCGGCAAATGTAACCGCGAAATTTCCCTAGTGCGATCGGACCTTAATAATCGTACTACACATATTCATCACAACTTTTTAAGGTATGGGTGTTAAGGCGCTGCCCTGAGTAAGCATTTCATTCCACTCACACACACACGCCGCGCCACAGCTGCAGCCCGACGCCATACGCGCATCATTACGAACGGGCCTCGGCCGGTAGTGTCGGTACACAGGCGTTCACGCACACATGCGTACGTTTTTGGTTTGGGAATAAGAATTTGCGATTTACACGAAATCTATTGATTGGACTAAAAAAATAACACAGTATTATCTTAGTATGTTGCTTGTAGAATTATTTGCCGAAAAAACAGAATGATTGCATGTCGTTTAGTATGGTTTTTAAGCATCAAAAGATTTTTTTAGAGGTACCTTTGTGATTTTTTTCTATCGAGTAAAGTAAGTTGTATTGTGTTTTCAACACACTATCTAGCTAGTATATCTCCTGAAGAATATCATATATTTATCTGAGATTTTTTTACTGCAGTTAATCATATACTTTAAAGCATTATAATTTAGCAGCAAACTCGCGTTTAGCTCTACTAGTCACCTTAACAGTACAATTTCATTTTTTATAACAGGAATCTTCTACATCAGAATACTACAGACCGAGTCGAGTAAGAGCTATGTTTGCATCAAGAGCTTGTCGCAAGTCAGTCATGATAGGTATGGCTTTAAGCAAATCAGACATGAGACAACTTGTCGACCATATGGCCGAAATAGACAAGCCCTGGGTAATAATTTCAACATTTACATTTTTTTTTTTATAATAATGATACAAAATACTAAAAGCTTATTTTTTCAGAATTGTCCTCATGGAAGACCCACAATACGCCACTTGGTTAATTTAGCTATGGTGCATACAAGTGATTAAATTAAAAATTTATATTTTAGAAATGTTTTGAATTAAATCTAATCCTAATCAATAATCATGATATATTGTTTACTGTGATAATAAGAATAAAATTCTTTTATGATTTTGGATATTTTTTTATTTCATACACTTATAGTTTTGAATATATTAAATCCAGTGTGTGCTGTTGTCACCATCACACCAGGAATTTGTTTATGCCAATGCAGTTCTTTAATATCTGTTTGTCCTTGATGAATGAACAACAGCTGTGGTGGAAGGTTCTGGAAACAAAAAATCACCTTGTCAATCACTTATATTCAGGCAAAAGATGCTTCAAATATATTTGTTTTCGCAAATTTTTAGAATAATTATGTACAAGATAGTAAACTTTTCTCTTTTAAGGTGGTTTATAACCTTGTTTATAATTAAAATTCCAAGTATTTTAATCTCATTTACCTTTAATTCGTCATCAACAATTTCTTCATCGTCCCTTTCAACAGCTAAGTCCCAAAGAGCGACCTGGTTGTCTTCCCCAGCAGATGCAAGTACACTAGGCTCGGTCCAATGCCATTCAACTGATGTGATTGGTGCTGTATGGTGTTTAAATGTTCCCACTGCTGCATTGGTAAACTGTCTCAAGTCCCATATATGAAGGAATCCGTCGTCACCACCTGTAATAAAGGTAAGGTTAGTTTCTTAATGGTGATTGGTAATATATTGATTTACAAAAACGGTGCTGTAAATCAGGAGCTTATTATCAACAGACACGCAGATTTCCCACAAGCCAATATAGGTTACTAAACTTAATATCAGAAAGCTAAAAATAAAAAATTTGGAAACAAAGAAGGTAGAAATAAATTAATTTTAACACACACACACAAAAGTGGTGATTTTAAACAATAGAAAAAAGAATAAGCTATAGATTTGCTAATAAATGTTAAATAACTTACCACTTGCTATAAATGGTTCATTACAATTCCATGATATTACATTAATATCATTTTGATGTGCATTTTCTTTAGTCAACATGCATGCCTTTTGTGGTGCAGCTCTTGTGTCCCAAATCCTTATTGTTTTGTCAACTGAACATGTTGCTAATACATTTCTGTAAGAAAAACATATTCACAATTAATTTGAATATCTTTGGTATATCCAGAACATATATTAAAGATGATATCCATTTTGAAATCACTATTTAAAATACATTTTTCAAAGTATTATGAACCTTTCATTAGGAGACCATTGTATATCTTCAACTGAACTGGTGTGTCCAACTAAAGGCCTTTGGTCCACTGTCCAAGTACCTGCTTCATTTGGTTTCCATATGTGAATATCTCTTCTACAATCACCTGTTGCTAAGACCTAAAATTATTGAGTAATCTATATATATAAAACTCAAAGGTGACTGATATAGTGATCTATCAACGCACAGCCCAAACCACTGGACGTATCGGGCTGAAATTTGGCATACAGGTAGATGTTAGGACGTAGGCATCCGCTAAGAAAGGATTTCCCGAAATTCTTGTGGGAACGGGGAAAAACGGGGATGCACGTACAAAGTCGTGGGCGGAAGCTAGTAACAAATAAAAATTGTAATTTGATACCAATGAAAATAAACAAATGGTTTAACTTAGGAATATCCCTAAAATACTTACTATAATGTAACAAACAAAAAAGTAGCTTTAATATTCTTTTGAGATTATTTCTACAGATTTGCTTATTATTATAAAAAAAAACTTACACCAGGTTCAGTTGGACACCAATCCATACCAAAGCCTTCTTGCTGATGGCCATTAAAAGAATATAAAGGCTTAGCTGGATTAGTAACAGTATCAAGGTTGTATCTTTCTAATAGTGCTGGCTCGTCCACAGCTTGCAATTGTTGTGTTATATTCCAAACATCAACTCTTCCTAACTCAGACCAGCTGGCTGCTAATACTGAGTTTTTAAAGTTTGTTGTCTGTGGGATAAATATATGAGAATAATTAATCTATTCTGGTAAAAATTTTTGGAAATAAACTGTAAAATAAATTAATATTTATTAACAATAGGTCAGCTTTATATGACCACTTTCTAGTTGAAGTATTCTATGAATTAGGCTAATCAAATGTAATATAGTTCAGGTATAATATTATTATGTATTCAAATTAATTATTTTCATACATACTCTTATTCTATTTACACAGCCTTGATGTTTAATGATTGCAAATGTCATTTCAGGTTTTTTTTCCTCATCTTCATCATCATCATCGTCATCATCCTCACTTTCTGATTCCTCTTCATTTTCTGGTTTTGAAGTTTGATGTAAGTTTGACATTTTGAATACTAGAATACTGCAAAAATAAAATTTAAGTACTGAAATGCAAGTAGGACTTAACAAGTAAATAACTGCATTATGGAATCTATTTCTTTTGATATTATTATTAATATATTGTAATTATAGTTTGTTAGTTACATACTTATTCAAATGTGCGCTTGATGCTTGCGTGCCGGCTACAAGGTACGCTGTCATCGGAAATTGTTGTCGATTATTCCCCAGATTATCTTGTATAATATCGAAACTTAAACAAGGAGCTCCAGTCTGGGCTTGATGCAACATAACATACGCCGATTGGTCGCACACAAGATGTTCGTCTTCTTTTAATTCTTGACCTGGAAGGAATGTTTTTGGACGATCATCATTTTCTTCGCCTTCTTCTTCCCTTTCTTCCATATCATCGTCATCGCTTTCTGATGAACTCGCTTCCATGGGTTCTTCGTTTTCCATTGACATAGTGGGGGTGTGAAATAACAAATATTAATATTAAAATAACCCTTTAAATATATTTTTAAACACGTGAACGGATGATTATTGTGACATGTGTGGATTTTGACAAATTAATAATGACATTGACATTACCACAGAGTAATTAGTAATATACTACGTAGAAAGACTAATAGTGTTTTTACTGTTCTGTGACTAATAGAGTCTGTAGTTACAGACTAATAATAATAGTAGAGATGTAATCTGAGTATATATGTTCTGTGGATGTAATAGAGAATTTGTTTCGTTTATGTCAAAAAAATTGGTCCCAAATTACGATAACAGGAGCGCTACGATTATTTTAGTTAAACCACAGCACTGATTTAGTTGAAATTTGGAATGATACGATGATCATATGAGCCTGTTTCAAAATAACCAGACAGTTTTAAATGGCTTAAAATTTTCATACTTTCGCTGCATGTCGTACAGCATCTTGTACACGTCTTTACACGTCAGTGAGGATATTAATTATATTCGTGCGAAAGTGAGTGACCGGCTTTATATGTCAAAAATCAGACAATTCAATTAAATTTTTATCAAATGGCAATTTTCCTACAGTCATTCAGTCAACGTCTCAGCTCTTAGGTCAACGTCAAATAACTACAACCAAAAGCTGTCATTTGTCAACTGTAGTCTGTAATGTATCTAAAAAGTCAAAACAAAGTTAAAAATAAGGTTATGAACAAGAATGTAATAATTTATAAGTTAAAAACAATTTATATTATATTACCGTGAAACTTATTTTCAATATTAAAGCATAAAAATAACGGTACATAGAAAAGAACCATGGCGTCGCGTTGTTTTCACTTGATAAAAAATATAACACAGCGCAATACTTATTCAATGAACTTAGTTCGTCATAATTTCTCTTCAGTGAACACACCCACAGTTAATTTTACTGCACAGCAAAGAAAAGTTAAAGAATATAAAACTGAAAATAATTTGACCTACTTAGAAGATCCTGACACGTTCGGAACTCTTTCAAGTTTACCTTCTGCAAAAAATAATGTATTGGAAGACGAAGGTGACATCCAAGAAGAGGATTTTTTGAAAAATCGCCCTTTAAAATCACAACAGCTAACAATTAAACAATATGCAGATATCATTAAACAATATTTGAAACACAAAAGATTAAAAGAAGCACTTGATATTTTAGAAGTAAGAATGTTAAAAGAGGATTTAGTAAAGCCTGAAAATTATATTTACAACATATTAATAGGTGCCTGTGCAGATGTGGGCTATACAAAGAAAGCCTTTAAACTGTATAATGATATGAAAAAGAGGGCTTTGAAACCAACAGGAGACACATATACTTGTTTGTTTGAAGCTTGTATTAATAGTCCTTACAAAGAGAATGGTCTCAAACATGCAACACATCTTAGAAATCTTATGATAGAAAAAGGAATTGAACCAAATCTAACAAATTATAATGTGATGGTAAAAGCTTTTGGTAGATGTGGTGACTTACCGATGGCCTTTAAAATAGTTGATGAAATGATCTCTAAAGGCATAAAAATCAGAGTCCATACTTTAAATCATCTCTTACATGCATGTATCTCAGATAAGCATTCTGGATTAAGACATGCTCTTATTGTATGGAGGAAAATGTTAAAATTGAGGGAAAAACCAAATATATATTCCTTTAATCTTATGCTGAAATGTGTTAAAGAGTGTAATCTAGGTAGCAAAGAAGACATACAAGAAATGATAGGCATAATTCAAGAAAATATACTTTTAAATGACAATAAATTAAAAAAGAATTTATATCTCGAAGAATCAAAGGACATGAAATTTTTACCACAACATACTTCAACTAATGATAGAACGAAAATTCATCTACCTGAAGAAAACAAGGATTCAAATACAAATATTCATCTACCTGAAGAAAACAAGGATTCAAACACAAATAATTCTCTCCTTGAATTTCAACCAGAAGACAATATAACAACAAAAGATCTTACAATACAGGCAGATGACAAAGTTTCTTTAACTTTTGTGGATACCAGAAATTTACCATCAATACCCAAACAAATAGTGCCAAATCTACTTTCAAAAACATTAAATTTAGAACAAGTCTGTGATCTCCAGGAAGTGCATACAGTTCAAGATAAATTTGCTATTGTTGGCGGTCAAGATGACTTCCTACAGCAAATGGCAACCTATTCAGTTACACCAGATATCAAAACTTTTACCCAAATACTAGATGTTATAGAAGATAACACAGAAGCAGAGATCAAATTGATAGAAACCATGAAGTCTAAGAATATTAAAATGGACATAGCATTCTTTAACATGTTAATTAAAAAGAGATGCCTCAGATCAGATTATAAAAGTGCTTTTGTGAGTAGTCTTTATTTGAAATTGTATTTCTTATATTATGTACTTGAAATTATATTATATTTTTTGTCTTGTAGGATGTTAAAGATATGATTGAAAATGAAGCTGCAAGAATTAAGAAACACCCATTTAATAAGAAACTTAAATTAAAGCCTAATATAATGACATATGGAACTCTTGCTATGGCCTGCAACACTAAAGAGCTTGCTGAAAAATTATTAAATGAGATGAAGGAAAAGCAGTTAAAGTATGAAATTTTAATTAAATATATATTGTTTTTATCAGTATGTAGCTTAGAGGAAAATGGTCTTTATTCTATGCAAGTTTTTAAATTGTATGACTCATATTATTTGTATGTTTTTAGAGTTAACATAACTATATTGGGAACATTGCTTAGACATGGTACAGCTCATATGCAATTTGGATATATTTTATATATACTAGAAATGGTTAAACAAGAAAATTTGAAAGTAAATGATATATTTTTAAGACATTTGGAATCATTCAATGAGAAATGTGAAAAAATTATTAAGAAGGTAGGAATATTTTATATTGATAGCAAATTATTATTTTTTAGATTTTGAGTTGTTGTTTATATAATTATTTTATTTTCAGTATAAAGAAGACCAAAAAGACAGCGTCTTCATTTTAGCTTTCAATAGGTATATTATGATTTATAATAAGTGGTTGAGAAATGTAAATATTGAAGACGTTACAAAACCAGAAGACCCATGGCAACAATTTAAAGAATCATATCCTAAACCGGTACAAAATGAAAACATTGATATTGTTGAACCTAAAAAGTTTTACAAAAGATCTCGTAAATATGTACCATATACACCAAAGGTATAAAATAAAAGGCATTCAATGAGTTTCTTGTTTTTATTTTTCATATGACAAAATGTATTCACATTAAAAGAATTATATCTTGATGTGGTGTAATTTGCGATTGAGTTCTTCAAACTTGAGAAGCTTGCGGATGAAGAAATCACCATAGCGGTGTGCAACCTTGGTGTCAGCAATGTGGATCATGTCATTGTCGATGTAGAAGTCCAACTGAAAATAAATATCAAGGTATTAATTTCTTTCATTTTGACAAAAATATAAGATAGGTTTAATTATATTCGAAAAAAAAACTTAAGACGTTAGCAAATGGTTACGCGCTGTAGGGAATGCGCGTGACACGAAAAAAAGATTGTATCGTAACCGATTATACATAATTGATGATACATAATTATATTGCTTGTGGAGATACAAAAGAAGGATGCTTTTCAAGACGCATTTTGAGCTTGTGTACATTATGTACCACAGACTACAGTGTAAGCCCCCACCTCAGAACCGCTCTGGAACTTTCCATCCAGTCCGCTCGGTCCCTTCGTCCACACGACGTTCTTCATCTTGTGCTTGAAGCACAGCAGGTGTATGGCCAGCGCCGCGTGTTCCCTCACCGCGTCCCTGTCCCCGCCCCGGGCAGCCGACATGAACGCGGCTAACTTCGCCATCGGTAGCGTTGTATACAACTTGAGGTACGAACGGATGGTGGGCAACATCTTTTGTTGACGTACCTGGTGGATGGGTAGAATGTTATATTTTGTAATTATATTGGTGAATTTTAAGGTTTATATTGTCGTTTCTCGATCTATGATGTATTTAAAATAATAAATACAGCTTTACATATATTTTTTTTTTAACTACAAAATCTAAAGATTGTTTTAAAATTTAAATTGTATGAAGAACATGGTGTAAATTTTTTTGAGATGATTTTAATAATAAAAATGTGTAGGTAAATATTCATAATTTTAGCTATTCATAAAATGTTGAAATAGGCTAGGTGAAATTAAAATGTTAATGTACCTCATCCATAAAGACTTGGGTCTGATGCTTAACAGCATCCCTTCCATAGTTGGAGCCGGGTTCAATGGGCGGCGGGCAAGCGGAGAGGAACTTGGGACAAGCCAAGGTGAAGCAGCTCTCAAACTCTCCGAGATCTCCATACTGCATCTTGAACATCTTCTCGTGATAGTTCTTTTCACGGAGAACCTGAAAATATGTTTGTAATAATGTTTAAATTGAATTATTCAAACTTGACTATAAACAAAGTCGATAATATTTTACGAAAAAGTTGCTTTCGTTTTCTCTTTTAAAAATGCTTTTTTTATTAGAATACAAAGTAGGTATTAGTATAGAAAGTGAATTCTTTCTAGCCTAGGCAAAATAACTAAAAAAAAAACAAGAATTCCTAACTGAAAAGGGGCAGCACAAAACTTAACATTTAGAATATCGTTAATAAATTGTACCTACCTGTTGAATAGACTCATCAACACACTGCGGGTGCAGCACCAAGCATATAGCGAGCAGATGGTACATCTGTTCTGTCTGCTTATTGATCTGGTCGTTCTGGTACGACCGGGACGAGAACAGCTGTTTCGTGCGCTGCATGTACAAGAGCGCGGAAGATAGAGTACGGATAGCGTCCGCGTAACGACGCATCATCATGTACGCGAAGCCCACATAGTATGACGTGGAAATTTGACACGCCGGCACGTGAGAGTACTGGGACTTCTTGTGCAACTCGATGTTTTCGAGGACCTGCAATGGCAAGGATTTTGTTTGTGCAATTAAATAAAGAAGAGAAAGGAGGGTAGCAGTGTATAAAGACAATGAACACAGAGATGGGGGAAATAATTTCATTAAACAAAATTATTAAAATGATTTATGAACTGCTATACACAATCATAATTTGTAAGAATGTTGGTAGAAGTGTTGTTTGTAAAAAAATTCAAAACTGACCTTAATTGCTTGGTAGTAATCGCCAAGTAGAGAGTGTAGGCGTAATAATCCCACAAGGGAAAAGTAACCCAACATCTTGTAAAGGGAATGGCGACCAAATTCGCCAGCGACTGAGTCAGGGTCACCACCTGCAGCATACACCTGTAATACAAAATAAAGAAAAGCGAAGCGGTAAAAAATGCCTATTGATAAACTTGTAAAAGTTTATGTGAAAAAAATATTTTTGTTACCTCAAGTTGGCGTTTAATATTAGACTTGTCCACAAGGGAATGCAAAACATTGAGAATGCAGAGCACATTCCAAGCCTTATTGTCAGTATTTAAGGCTTCAATTTCAGCAGTGCTCAACTTAGATGTGCGAGACCTGAAATCAGAAAAGTTATGATAAGCTAAAGAAATAGTGTAAATTTCTGCAACAAAAGTCAAAAACAAGAATATCACAGCTGTGAATGGGGTTAAATTAATCCTTAAAAAATTATCTGTCTGAGTAAATTATTTTATTACAAAAATTAGTTAACATCTATTTTATTTTGCTATATTTACCTGTACTGTGCAAAAGATTGGAACTGGTACACAAATTCATCAATAAGCTCCCAGAGCCACTGGTCAGGTAACTCCAAAGGTACTGGGGTTTCCGCTGATAGTATATAGTTGAAAAGGTCACAATAGTTGTAGAATGAGAGGAACCTTTGCTCCGGTTTCGGCCCGCCGGGCACACGCGCGTAAATGTCGCGGAAGTATAACTCTTTGTAGAGAATCATAAAAACCTGTAACAGAATTTTATTTCTTTACAAACAAATAATTATGCCTCTATTATTAAAAAACTATTACAGAATAACTTCATCAATCAAGAATTGGGGTAATATTTTGATGATTAAGTTTAGAAAATGTTGTCTAAAATGCAATAATTATTATTATCATTAAAGCAAAATAGCTTTTTAGAATTATACAATAATACAACCATGTTAATAGAAATCATTAAAGCAAAATAGCTTTTTAGAATTATACAATAATACAACCATGTTAATAGAATAGTGTCAAAATAATACTTACATTGTCATTATCAACAATTGGAGCCACTTCTTTCTCATCGGGCCATGGTGTGTTTTCAAAGTATTGTTCAGTCAATTTTGGGAAGGTGTTCTCGTAAAGGTTAAGAATCTCATATGTTACACCTTCATTGATCATGTTACGGAAGTAAATTAGAAACTTCTTAACCTAAAATTTTTAAAAAGTTTTGTATGATATTTGTATTTTTTTTTTTTTTTATATCTTGATTTGCTATAATTATATTTTAAAAGATTTAGAAAATGTTTAGGAGTTTTTCAATATTGTATTTTATTGATGATGATTATATTTTATTGTAACTAAAAATAAAAATATTATAATAGTATACCATGTCCGGCATTTGGTAGTATGATCTATTATCATAATCAAGATCATACTGCGGATCACCAGTGTGAGGCTCATAGTCACCATAGGATTCATATCCACCCTGCAAGAAATGTTTTTATAAAAACTCATGAAACGCTATAAAATACAGAACTAATAAAATCATTGTCCTTGTTGCTATACTGCACTTAAACACAGTTTAGTTATATATACATATATTAGGTATACATTATGATACTTTAAAAACATTATTAATTTAAATAATTAATATTGATTTTTTGTTACTAAATATGACATGGAAGCACATAATATTCAGTACAACTACTTCTGTTATTTATATAGATAGTGATTATTGTGCTATTTTATGAATATCTTATTATTTGAATCGAGGAGCCAATCAATTGTGGTGCTTACAGCTCAATACCCTTCTAAAGTGTACAGAGGGGGTGTTTTATTTTCACAAAATATATAAGAACCAAACTTGTTTTTATAAGGTTATGTGTAGATAAAGTATATTGCATTAGTTACTGACCTCGTTGTAATCGTCACTAGAGTACATGATGTTAAACTATTTTCACTGCACTTTATTCAAAAACTCATATGAATATTAGATAATCTAACAATTTGCAGAGAAATAATATGAATAAGAATCCACGGTGCTAAAATGCCAACCTAAAGGAGAGTCATAGACAAAGATAAGATTCCAGAACTCAGATTCAGAATCAGAATCAGAACAGTTGTCAAATTTTCACACGTCAAGACCAATGGTCAAGACTTGGTCAAGACACAGCATTTTTAATGGTGGCATTTCTCTACAAATTATGAATGGTTTCTTTTTCGATAAAATTAGAAAAACAACTTATATTTAATTTACATATATTTAGATCTTTCCTACTCTTATGGTGTGGTTATGGTTAATATTATTAATTCGACCAAATTTACTTTTATTTAAGTTCATTACCAGTTTAAAAGTTCATATCGAATTGAGATTGTCTCGCCTTGTCCGTCATGTGGGTAAAAATCATGTTTTATTTTGAGATCCCGGTTAAGGAGTTCCAAAATAATTTTCCTATTTTATTAATCGTCACAGGCGTAATCTAAGATCATAAGGATCCAAGAAGCTTATATCTAATACACTGGAGATTGCACTATGACCATTAACTTGTAACAAGAAAATATGACCTAGAATGACGTCAGTCATGTTTTTTGTCTCTTTCTGTGGAGTGACCACGCTGGTTTGTAAATTCAGGATTTTTCAAAATAGAAAAAACTAAAAATCATGGTCTATAAATAATAACGACATATATTTTTAACAGTATTTATATTATAATATTACTGGTCATACTTTATAGGTACATACAATTTTAATTGGTATAGAATGATAGTTTTAAATAACTTTTGGCTACAAAGCTTGGATATGAACCGATATATAGCATTAACATCCTTTGTAAATAGAGGAAAGTTGTGTTTTGCATCAGATGCTGTTTACCAAATTGTAAGCTACTCAGATCTTCTTTTTAAACGCGTTGCTTCGACGGGTCAATTTCAAGCCAAAATCATCAAAGAAAAACTGTTTATAGCAGCCTTGCACAAATTTCAGCTAACTTTACAAAGTTTATTTTTCAAAAGGTATTTTTTTCTGGGTCGTAATCCTCAGTAATTTTACCCTTGATGGGCACATATATTTCTTTTTATTTTACTTTTTGGAAAGCTGAAATACGTAAAACAAAAAAATATGAGGTAAGTTAAAAAAGTATAAATTTCAATGTAAAAACGAACAATCTTATAACTACATGTGAGTGCAATACCGATGTCGTGTGTTGTTTCATTACTAGTAACAATCTTTAAAATGGTGTTGTAAATTTTCATCATAATATTGTTATTACAAAATATTCTCTTCGCTATCCATAAAAACTCATCATGGTTACCTTACTTGTTAAATTTGTTTATTGAAAACTTGTTGAAAAATGATAAAGTATTAGGGAAATAACAAATTTAACATGACTGCTTACTAAAATGATGCTAAATTAGACAATTTTTGCCATTGAAATGATTCTAAACAGGTAAATGCAAGAGTATTGAGGAATATTGTAAATAACGTAAATATACACTTGCCTGTGAAATTCTATGCCAGAATTTGGTGTCCAAACACTTCTGCAATTTTGCACAATACAATGCATTCTTTATATTCGGAAAATATTCATTAAATAAGCAACAATATTAACTTAAATATTCGAAGCGACGCAATTTTTTTGACACACATGCCATATTGACAAAGTGAGAGTTGCTACAATTTTATTATGGTGACTACCCATAATCAGGGAGTATCGCTTTTTAATAATTGGTTCAGATACTTATTTTATTTAGCATAAATAATAATTGTCTCATCCAACAATGCTTCTGAATGACGTTGTTGGTAATTTATCAACAAACTCATACAAAAACTAACCTTTTGCACAGAATATTACAGCATACATAGTAGCCTTGGGAAAACTTCGTATTAACAGTGGCAATACCAAGTTAGGTGTGAAAGTGATAAAAAACATGATTTGGCAATATTTCTGGGCAATATTTTCTTGTTACACGTCAATGTTCATACCGAAATCTCCAGTGTAAGGATCATAAATTTGTCTATGCCGAAAATTAAATTGGCTTATTGACATTGAAGTTAGAAAATTTTGCGAAATTTTGAGTTTGACAATTGGCACTTGGCAGAAGAAAATCGTATTCGGAGACTGAAGAGCGATAAACTTCTAGAAAAAGAATAAAAAATATAGCAACAAAATTAATTTGCTATAACTGCAAGAGTATTAGCTGTGAATAATTTATTGATTAAAATGTTTACCCGTCATGCTACATCATTAATTTCCCGCAGTGGTTATTTTAATAACACGACTCCAATTATTAGGCAGATTTCGATTAGCCCAGTAAATCGGGAAATTGTAAAAATCCAAAGCCCGGAGGATTTCAAAGATAAAGTTATTAATAGCAAAGTGCCAGTTGTGGTCGATTTTTTTGCGACGTAAGATCTTATTACATACTTTTAATCAGTGATAATTTGTGGATAACTCTATGCCATTATTTATTCTACTAATAAACATGATTTTTTTTAATGTTATAATATATCTTCATAAAAGTTTTCATATTTTTTTATATAAAGGCAAATTGTTTATTTTTAGATGGTGTAATCCATGCAGACTTTTAACTCCACGCCTTGAGTCAATTATATCTGAAAATAAGGGTAAAGTTGTATTGGCTAAAGTGGATATTGATGAGCAAACTGACCTCGCTCTGGACTATGATATTAGTTCAGTCCCAGTACTAGTAGCCATAAAGAATGGAAAAGTACAGCAGCGTTTGGTTGGCTTACAAGACACAGACAAGCTTAGAAAGTGGATTGGACAGCTTACTTCTGAAGAAGTTAAAGTTCAAGCTTAAACAATAATAATTTTATTTATATGTTATAATTCATAACCATAATAATATTACTCTTGTTGAAATGTTTTACTAGTTGGGATTAATAGAGCAAAGAAAAAAAAAAGACATTGTTTTATTCCTGTAAGCATTGTATTAAACTTCGGGCCCTATTATAAATAACATCATCAGGTTTTGCCTGGTCTGTCTCTTCTAATTCTTCATTTTCATTGTCGTTATCGTTTTTATCTTGTGATTCTGTCCATTCATCCATTTGTTTAATTATTTTGTTGGCGTCATCTAATAACATTTTTCGAATATTGCCTTGTGCTGACTCAAAATATTCTAACAATAAAGGCCATGAAGTTTCAGGTATAAGAAGTTTTGAAAATTTATTTTTGTAAAGCCAAACTTGTCTAGCTTTCATAAATTTCCAATTTTGTTTGTCATGTTTCCACTGTGATAAGTAATTGAGACATTGTGACTTTAACTGATCTTTTGCTGCTGCGGCTGCTTCTGTTTGGCGTTGAATAAACTTTTCTTTCTTCATTTGACGAATGGACTTTTTATTTTTCTTACTTGTAGGTTCAGTTTCATCTGAAGGCACAGGCTGTTTCTTTTTCTTTTTAGGTTTCTTGGGCTTCGTTTCCGTATCACTGTCGCCGTCACTTTCTTCTAGTGGCCTTTTGTTCGACAAACTTTCATCAGCAACATCACAGTCTTCCTCTTCAATGTTGTGACTTATGTCTGTATTTGATTCAGTAGTATCCTTGTTATTCTTATCCCTTTTCTTATTACGTTTTCCCATTTTTATTGTAGGAGGTCTATATTATAATATGAAGCTATATTGATTCTATAGACGCGCAAGGTGGCCACACAAATTTTGTAAACATAACCACAACATAACCTCTAACTTTACGTCATGTAAAAATCTAAATTCTAACCTAAAAATTGACCTGTCAGAGGACATTCTCGCCGCATAAATTTTGTTCATATTTATTTTGATTTTTTAAATAGTAATTAAATAATGAAAATAATATATGTACTGTGTCCGTACATATGAAAGCATGATCATTTTTATAATATTACGCAAAATCTTTAATATATTGTAGTCTCATATACTTTATGTATCTAAAACTAATAATAGTTGTTATTATAAAATCAACATTTAATAATTATAATTTTACTGAATGTATTATTAATTAAATATCATTATATAAGTGAAAAATATATTAATGAAAATTTATAAAATTTTGTTTGATGGTAATATTTGATCGCGATTTTTGGCACGTCACAGCCGCGTCATCGTGTCACCGTGTCTGCTTTTATCACTGTGGAATTAATTTACTCGACATTATCATACCTTATTCGTTACATTATATGCGGGCTGTAAAGTAAAGACTGTGACAAATATATATTTAAAAAAAAATGGAGCTGTTAAGGCAAGTGTCTAGCACACAGTTTTTCTTTCCCGCGGCAGCTGTTGCGGTAGTGTTAGTATGTGCGGCTCTCGTATTTATGTTCGGTTTCCACACGGCAGAGCAGCCACAATTCGACAAGCTGCCTCTAGTCTTAGACGAAAGAAAGTCAACACAAAAGAAAAAGAAATTAAAGGAGAAGGTGGGTCCAATTTTAGTCTATTTACAATCACAGGGCTCATAAGTATGTCGAAGTGCTAGTTAGCTAGTTTTATTTTTAACTCATTTAGACATTTAGTACAATTAATTTTCTTTACCTTTAACAATTTCGATTTTAATGTATGTTTTTAAATTCATTTCAATCATTTCTAATAAAATCAAGTATACTTAATCATATGTGCTAGCTTTGCAGTAGCACATTTCTAATAGGAAAATGTGTAAAATATATAACGGTATAGTTAAATCTGTAGCTGTGCATGTTTATAACAATAATAGCAAGTCAAAATTTTATAAATGCCCGTTTAGATTTAATAATTTAATCCTACCTTAAATTTTTATAGAAATCATCACCCAACCGTTCATCTAATGACGAGAGTAAATCAAAAAATGAGAGCTCCAAGAAATCTCCTGCTAAGGAGAAGAAAGAAGAGAAAAAGGAAGTAGAGAAGCCAAAACCCAAGGTTGAGAAAGTTGTTAAGAAGGAAGTTGCCGCTGAACCTAAGAAATCAAAGAAAAACAAGGCAGTTGAAGTTGAGAAGCCTGCTGATTTTGATGATGGACTTTGGGAAGAAGTGCCAAAGAAAAGTGATAAGAAGAAAGTGAAGGGCAATGAGAAAGAGAGCCCTGTTAAGAAGAATAAGAAGAAGGGAAAAGAGAGTGTTGTAGAAGCAGCTCCAGTGGTTGGTAAGGATGATGCCCCAGAGGAGACATTCAAAGTAATTAGCGCTGTTGGTCCAGATGTTGATGAGGATGCTGCAAGGGCTCTGCAGGCTCAGGTGGAAGAGCTGCAACGAGTTCTTAAAGAGGTATGATCTATGGTTTATCTGAAAGTTATAGACAACTTGACAATTAGTGTATGGTTTTACTCATAAGATACATATTAATTTAACAAAATATCTATTTACATATACTTAAGTTTAAAAAATAGAAAGTAAATATTTTAAGTATAAATAAATCTTAAGGTACATTTAGTGTTAATTTTTTCATTGAATGTAAAGGTTCAAGATAATCTTTTTAAAATATTATGAAACCTGTCAGTTTCAATCCTATTTAAGGATTCTAAGCCAGTCTGTTTAACCTACAAAACTAGAAATATTGAAGCATAATTACTTATATTGCTTTCTGTCTGTTTAGATTTTAAGATTTTGTATTTTAGCTTTTGCTCGCCTCTTTGAATCACACTCATATTCTAAATAATTCTTGAATTCAACTGAAGACACAAAACATTCACTAAAGGTGGTCTTTATAACGTTTTTTATCTTTTAAAAGCTTTTTTTTTGTTTCTGTGTAAAAAATGCTGAAACATTTGTAAACTGACACAATTTTTATTTTATTTTATCTATGGTTTCATTTGTTCATTATTCATTTTATTTTATCTATGGTTTCATTTGTTTCATATCAGGCTGAACGCCGTGACCAAGGTTTGGCTCCTGAAGAAGAAGAGGCACCTGAACAGGAATTGACTGAAGTGAAAGATTTGAGGAGCAACAAGAAGAAGGAAAATAAGGAAAAACAAAATAAGAAGAAGGAGGTAAGTTTCACATGTAACAAGAGATTATACAGGGTGTCCCACTGTTGGTATACTAAGCTCAAAGGAGGTTATAGTTTAGCATACGCTGAGTACGTAAAAAATACTTATAAAATTCCAGACGCATTTTTTTTCAAATAGATGAATTCTTAAAACTCTATGTGTATACCCATAACAATCAACACGCCCAACTATGCCACCAGCACGTGAGCTATCGTTTAAGATTATGTTTTCATAGACAAAATGCTCACATTAGAGAAGCGGTATATGCCGGCTGCGCGAAGCTAGAGAAGAAAACATGAATTTTCAGAAAAAAAATAGCAAAAATTTTTTGACGTAATTTTGTTGTTTAAGTATTTTTAACGTGATCAGTGTATGCAAAACTACAACTCCCTTCGCGCTTAGTATACCAATAGTGGGACACCCTGTATACTAAGTAAAGTGCCATTTTTTGTGTGAAATAGAAAGTAATTGATAAATTTCCCTAAGGGGGCATTACGTAACGCAATTTGGGGGAGGAGGGGTCTCGTAAAACGTTACGATGCGTTACTGGGGTAGAGAAAAAATGTTAAGGTGTGCTACAAGGGGGGGGAGAGATGGGGTTCTAAAATTCTTCAAAAATTGCATCACGTAATACTTGAACGCTCCCTAAGCTCGACTTCAGCAAAATCAGTCAAGCTTTTCTTGAGCTATAAATAGCGTAACTGACACAACTTTATTTTAAATGTATTAAAGATAATATGTAATAACAATAATTGATTACAGGCCGCAGCTGTTGCCAAGAGCGTGTCTAAATCTGAAGAGAATTCAGATTCCGATAAACAAGAAGAAAAAACTTCTGCCCCCGTATTCGATGAACTTGGTGGTAAGTTTTCTTTTTCAAACAAGTTTAATACATTAACACAGAATAAGCATTGCTTTTGTATTAAAATTTCAAAATATTTTTCATTGAGTAGGTAAAAAAGGCATATAACCAAGTTTTTAATGCCTAACTACTCAATTAATGTGTGAACTTATTTGTGTCTAGTTTTTGTATTTAGTTTGCATTGCATTTTTAAATTTCAACCTGTACTGCAATTTCTGAATATTAAACTACAATATAAATAATTCATTAGCAAATTACAATAATGATTAACCAACACTCCTTTGAGGTGTCATTAAAAAAATAAGGTTTTTGCATCAATTTTACGTTTATATAAATTCAGATTTCAATAGTAGTTTTTTATAACACTAATAGTATTTCTATGCTTTTTTCCAGATACTTGGACCGAAGCTAAAGTATCCAAGAAGAGCAAAAAGAAAGCACGCAAAGACCAGTGAGGTGTGACGTTAGCACACAGAGTGTGGGCACCGCCCCAACTTAGCTCAATGCCTTTCACCACACTTATAAAACTACATCATTTCATATTTATCATGACATTTAATTTAATTAAGTTTTCTTTTATTGATAAAGAATTACTTACGAAAATAAAAAAAAATAACAACATATTTATTATTGACATTATCTCAGTGATACTCTTGATTCGTGGATTTATAAGGCGTGGTTTATCTTAAGTAACTTACCTAACATTGCATATTCATACTTCATACGTCCATGTTTTAGTTATATATTTTACGTTATGACTTTGTTTTTTTTAATAATTTAATTATTGTTTTCCCTTGAGCATAATGATTTTTTTTTTAATTTTGTTATAAGAGTCACTATATTTCCATAAGTTTGTGGAATCTGCAATATTTTGGTGAGACGTTTCATAAAATTTGATATTACTAGAAAATTCGTATTCTTGTGAGACACTCGTATGTAAAAGGTATTGTAGTAATAAACGATAGTTGCTTATGTACAGTACCTCTGTAGTTAATATATCACCTCATAATACTAACATAATATTAAATGTTGGAGAATTTTTGGTGCTTTTAGTAGTAAGTGTAATATTATCCTTAATTCATTCCATTCAGATTTTTAATTGTAGCCAATGTAGTGTAAAACTTGTATTTTTCAATCTAGCCTTTACAGATCTCTTAGTAGTAGACAACAAAATATGATAATTTGGACCAAATTTTCATAATAATAATGTCATTAATGCAGATCTCAAAAAAGCGAAAAAACAACTTCAAAGGATATTAATTGCCGTCCATCCAGATAACATTAAATCTTTCTCTGCTGGAAATCTTAAGTGTTGATACATATCTTAAAGTTCTTCTTATACTATCGTAATAGAAAGGTGTTGCATGCATGATTAAGAGACCATGTTTTATTGCAGATTCCTATTTTGTATATTTAGATGTAAGAGAAATGAATGATCAAGAAGTATATTTGTAATTAATATAAAATGTTCTGTACACTCTTATTTCGAAATACCTGAAATAGATTGAGTGAGATCGATAGAAAGAGTAATAATATATAATAGCTTAAAAATTACGAATTTTTATTGTAAGTTTTTAGAGTTAAACTGGGTTAAAGAGGGAGATAATATTTTCGATATAATATCCTTCTTAGTTTTAACGGTGCCTTTTGGGAGTTGTATGCCAGTTCGCATTATTGACATTTTCTGTAATCATAATTAATATTACATATCGCTGCTTCAATTCAAAACTATCACAAATCAAAATAAGACTTTTTTACAGGAGAGCTAATTAAAAAAATAAAAACTACTTTTTGCCTAATACTTTCTTATTTCATATCAAATATATACATATCATACTTCGTTAGAAGCGTATTTTTAAACTGCGTCAAATGTTTTAAGTAGTTTTATAATAAACTAAATACTAGAGGAGCTATAAGCAGATAAGTTACTTTTGAATATAAAAATATGTTTCAAATATATTAAAATATGGAAAAAAACAAACATAAATAAAAAAAAAAATGCATTAATCATGTTTTATTATAAAACTTTTAAGGAACATTATAAAAATGCCTTGGCAATTTAATAAAATAATTGAAATGCTGTCTAAAACTTAAAACAAATCAAAGTTTTCCTGAAAATAACAAATAAAAATCTTCGAACTTAAAAATAATTATTTTTAAGTTCTGTTTAAACAATGAAAAGAAAAATAAGAAAACTGACCAAGCTAATTGGCAAGTTTTTCAAAACTAATGAAACAAAGACTTTATAAACAAGAAAATATTCAAAACTTTTGAAAAAACATCTATAACATTATATTCTTAGGTTAAAATCAACAATTACTTTTAAAATCTTATAACTATAATAGTATTTAAAATGCAATTAGGAACACTCATGAGATCACAAAATCACAACCGTATTTTATTAGTTTTATTAGTCTATCCTGGTAAGTAATTTTTGTAGAATACTGAAACTTGCATTTATCAGAACAAACCGACCCCATTTTCTTTTCTTCCACGTTTCTCTTCATTTTCAACATCGACGTATATGCTTTGCCACTGTTTCTTAATAGTTTAGACATATTTTTCTGCCATGAGTTTGGATTGGCTTTCCGTTTGCGACCTCTTCTTTCAATGTTTACGTTTTCCACATTATATGGAGAGGCTGTTTCAACACTTGATATACCAACGCTGGGAACCTGTATGTTGTCGTTGTCTGAATGTAAGTCATTTGGTTGAGCATCAATAGTTTCAGATTCTTGTCTCATCAGTACATCGTCCAAATAAATATCTGCTAACAGATTACTACGTCCAGATTCTTCAGTCTCTTTATTTAAACCAGAGGGTCCAGGTTGAGGAGATAAATTGTTGTAGTCTGCTTTTAGTTAAGAAGTTTACATTTTGAATACAATCATTATCCGAATCTGAATTACTTAATGCTAAGTCTTGCCTCATTAGAAAATCTGGGTCTTTAACGCTATCGTCCGAAGATAAATCTGAACTAGAGCTGGTCGAACTCTTAGACTCTGAAGTGTCGCTATCATAATCGGTTTCTGGAACAACTACGTTTGGTCTGTTTTCTAAACATTCATCGTCAAGTAGAGACAAGCTGACACTGTGCTGACTGTCAGGTATAGAATTACTATCCAAAGACTCATTCAGAGGCACATCTGGTTCTTCTAACATTGGATTGTCAATTTGCGGATGTTTTTCAACGTCTTGAACATTTTCTCCAATACTTCTACTGTTATCTCTCACCATGTTTAGTATTCTATGTACTCTTCTACTCATTCTGTAAAAAAGCAATCAATAATTATGTAATAAGTTTTTAACATAAATCGATTTTAAACACAAGCTTTTAATTCAGCTAAGCTTACAGTAATTAGTGTAGACAAAACAAAAAAGCCCAAGCGCGATGCGATTGCGTTGTTTGTTTACAGAGTTCCTCTGGCCACCTTCTGGCGCCATCATCAGATCAGCTCGAAAGTACTATAAAATTATTCTGTCATCCAAACTAAACGTGTACCTATACAAAATTTCAACTCAATCGGTTGAGGGCAAGTGCCTTAAAATTGAGTTGTAAGATTTCACCCGAACATACAAACATAGACATACATTGCAACTTAAATAAAAGCTTGTAAAAATAATTCCTAGTAAACAATAAAATAAATTATGCTAAAATAAAATTCATTTATTTAACGTAAAAAACCTACAACCGACCAACGCCGGCCGGTTGTTCAACTTATGTAATAAAAGTAATTCAATACGTAAAAACATACCTACAATTTTATAATTTGTTTTGAGATAAGGTCAGGTTTAATACATTGTACTAAAACAATTCTGTTAAAATAAAAGCAAAAGGAGTGTATTCCTGAATAAAGCTCTCTTAATTTGAAATTATAATAGTATAAAGTATTTTTTTATATTCAAAACAAACCATTTTTAAATACCGTACTTCATATTAAATAAATTAAATGCAAAACGAACACATTGTCTGATAAGTTTATTTTATTTAAAAAAATAAAGTTTATTTAGGTATATTTTCTATGCAAAACAATCAGTTTTGAAATATGGTTCTTTTGATTTAAAAAAAATGTCGTACTTACGTGAATCCTTTATTCAAAACTGCAGTATTCCTAAATGTGGTCGTTTTCTTTATAACAATAATAAATAACACGGATTATTTTTTGAGATGTGGCACTTTTGCACAAAAGTCAGCTCGATTGTCGACGCGCAACTAACAATATGGCGGTTTAGATTATAATTCGCGCGTTCAAACCGAAAATTCAAAAATAACGGTTGCGTGAGTTTCGTATCTTAGAATGCAAAATCAATGGGTATCTTTTTCAAATATGAAAATAAAAAGGCTTACGATTACATTTTTGCGATAAAAACATTTTTGTTTTTTTTTTATTTGTGGTACTTTTGAATTGAATCAGCGATATTATTAACGAAACGAGAAATGAGAACTGGCATAATATTTCTAAATCGGTTCGCTGATATCCACTTGTGGCAAAAAGTTTATAATATACGAATTGTCTGAGCCAATAATAGTATTTATGAATACAGTACATAAATATACTGAACTATATGCACGCGCTATGGTTGGATCAGAGGATTTTGTTTAATTGTTATATTTTGTGTATTTAACCCAGTTTTAGAGTCGCGATTGAAAATTTGTACTATAATCGCTAAAACTTTTTTTATCTGATAACATTTCTGTATCGTCTCATTACTCATACTTATGTTAAGTACAATACAATAATAATAGAAAACTAAACTCCTTTTGCAATGTTATTTCTACCTTTTGAAGTTCGTTAAGACGCGACGCTATGACGTTTTAACATACTGGTTCTACTACTATGAAACGAAACATGTATGTACATCGCGGCTCTATTTAAAATATTTCTTATTATTTTATTCTTATCTGCTCTAACGGGGTTACTTTTAGGAATGTTGCAATAGTATTAAGTTTAGTCTATCTTTAATAATATTACGAATTTCTTCAGCTTGTACTTCTACAATTTACCATTTTTATTGTTATTCCTCATTGAGTTTATATAAAGAGATTTAAAATTTTATTTTCCAGTTTGTTTCTGCTATTTTGTGCTCAGTTATTTAATAGACGTGGGTACTTAGGGCCTAAGTTTTTTTTTATGTAATATAGGCTAAGTATTTGAACGATGTGCTAACATCTTTACCTTATAATGGGGGAAAAAATGTAAGTACATGGAAATGGACTTTCTGCTTTCATATTCTTAGTTTAGTAGATATTGGGTGGACATCCCAATGCAAACAGAATTACCGGAAGTAGGCGATGTCGTATCATAATAATGTTACTGTTCATAAGTTCTAAACATTGAATGTGTAATAATATAAATATTTTTTTAAAATCCAATAAAGAGTGATATTGATATAGAAGTGTTTTATTCTGTCTACACCTTTACTTATCTATACAAATATTATAAAGCTGAAGTTAATCTCAGGAACTACTGGCCCGATTTGAAAAATTATTTTGGTGGTAGTGTCGGGATAGCCCATTTATCGAGGAAGGCTATATATCATCATGCTAAGACCAACAGAATCGGAGCTACGCGGGTGAAACCGCGGAGCGCAGCTTGTAAATAATATGTCTATGTAAGGAGAGGGATATTGCACTCATAATAATACAGTATGAAAACACCAATATTTTCTAAAAGGAACTTTATTAATAATTCAAATAGTACAAAATTTGTATTTAATAAATTGCATCAATATCGACTAGAGATTAATTTTATGATAATATTAAGGATGTGATAATATCTTATTAGGTACAGTAATGCGCATCACACACGGTGAAGATACTATAATATTTTATGTTAAGATTCTCTAATATAAAATATTACAGTATCATATGGTATCACACACGATTAAGATACGCTAGCGATACTAATTGTCATAAGCGTACGATATTTCGCTAAGGATTTGTTCACCCTACCAACGACGAAGACGACCACAAACAAAATTTTCATCCAGTCGCAATTTAACAAAATTGTGAAAAACACACTTAAAAATAAAATATTAAAATTTCCTGTCGTTCTGGTGATTGGAATTTTTTTTTTGCGAATAATAAATGAAAACATAGATTTTTCGTAGAAACGGTCAACGGTGGCTCCTAGAAAAAAATGTACCTACCTATTGGAAGTTTTTTATAGATAATTTTATGATCTACAATTTTGGTTCCAGGTAATTATATGATTAGCTTACCGTCTCGGCGAAAATCGCAAAATACCTATTTTTTTATTAATTGACCTCGAAATTTTTTTCTTCCGAGTACCAGTATGACGGGAAATTTTAATATTTTATTTTGAACGAATTTTGTCTGGATGGGAATTTTGGTCGTTGTCGTCGTAGGTAGTCGTTGGTAGTGTGACCGAACCATTACTAAAATGTAATAAATAATGTATGTATTTGGTATATCTTAAGATAGATGGCTTATCGCTTGGTATCATAAGATATTGAAGGTAAAATATATATTATCTTCGTCGTGTGTTATGGCTCATAGGATTTGTATGGCGAGCGATAATCGGAAATATGCTCTAAGATAATATATATTTTACGTTATCTTCACCGTGTGTGATGCGCTTAATTATCGTGTAAATGCACAACCTGATTTTGGGGATTAAGTAGTTTGCTAAAATGGGACGCCTTGTTAAATTGAGGTACCTACTAAAAAATAGATTCACTGCAATCATCTAATACAAGGTCGCCAAAAATGTCACATTCACATTTATAATATACCTAACACATTATTTCGTGGAAGTAATGTTTGAATTTCAAAATCTTATAACTATACCCTCATTAGAAAACGGCTGTTTTATGGGTCAAGGCAGAGTTTTGTTTCGGACAATTTTTGAGCGTGATTGTGAGTCTAGTTGTTTATTGTAGGTACGTCAAAGAAATTACTACTTATATTTACAAAGGAATTTTAATTCGGTTGTGTAAACATTATCATTAATCAGCAATCTACAAGTGTACAACGAATTATGAGTAGGATTGTCTCCAATGTGATTATTGCATTTTGGAATGATACAGATAATCTAAAGCTCCGAATCACTTTTGGCGCCATGTTTACCAGCAGCTGGTTTTTGGTAAGATGGCGCAGCGCTCTTGCTACGGGGTTTACGGCGGGGGCGGCGGCGCATTCGACGGAGTTTGTTAGCTTGCACAGGGGCGGCTTGCGCCCGACGAGGCTTCTGTTCGACTTCCACTTTTATACGTGCGAACATGTCGTAATTTGTTATTGTGCACATTTTACCTGTAAACGACATAAAAATAACTAAACATCTCGTATAAATTGATTATGATAATAATATAATATGATGTTTACCATTATCCTACAGGTTTTTTCGCGCATTTTTTTTACAATACTGAATATTATATTAGACAAAGAATCAATTTTGTCTTTATCAGTTCAATAGTTAACCTCCGATAGTTATTGCTAGACAGCCTCTAGCAATAAGTATGGAACACATACATACATATAACGTTCAAAAACATAAACCTATCCAACGGTGAATTTTGTTTAACCAGTCCAGTAGTTCCTGAGATTTGCGCGTTCAAACAAATAAGCAATCTCTTGCCATCAAACCGTACATATAGATAAGTGTATCAGTATAGATGTTTCAAAGATTTCTTTTTTACGTAGGATACTAAAAAAAATTCGTTTACAACATCGTCACCTTGAATGTTCTCAGTAACCGAAGCGACACTTTTTGTCTTGAAATTAATCTAACGACCTTCATCTGTCTTAATTTAGCGAAAAGTTTATTACCGTTGCAATATTCCTCTCCACACTCTGCACACGACACAATACGAGTCTCTGTAACTCCTGAACGATTTTTAATTCTTCTAACCATATTATTTTTTACGTTTTCCCTTTTTTCTTTGGCTTTGGTCCTTAACTCTGACTTGCCTAGTACTATCAACCTGAAAGTACGTATAATAGTTAGTTGATTAATTTATTGGGAACGATAGGTATAATTATAAACCTATATCTAACATATGATACATCTGAGCCAAGAATTAAATTTACAATAGCTAGTAGATCGAGATTGTTGGTGTAAACTTGGAAACTGCTGCTAAACATGACTATAACGCAGTATTTTTTAAATTAATGGTATACTAAATAATTTCAATGTATGTTTAACTAGCTGCTCCGCGCGGTTTCACCCCCGTGGCTCCACTCCTGTTGCCCGTAGCGTGATGAAATATAGCCTATAACCTTCCTCGATAAATGGGCTATCTAACACCGAAAGAATTTTTCAAATCGGACCAGTAGTTCCCGAGATTAGTGCGTTCAAACAAACAAACAAACAAACAAACTTCAGCTTTATAATATTAGTATAGATTACCTGTTAAAATATTCTTCATCTAATTTTGATTTAGGGCGAATAGAAGTAAGCATCCTCCATTCTATCGGCACAGCACACAATTCATCGAACTTCAACCCTTGCATTTCCACTGGTATAGGATCCATAAACGTAAACTGTTTTTCTTCGTAACCACGAGTCCCCAACTTTTCATATGCACGAATTTCTTTTTTCGATGTTTTAGTTTTATGGTCCTCTTTTCTATCTTTTATTTTTATGTCATCACTTCTCACCTATTGAATATCAAAAGTACAAAGAAACCAGTATAAACCAAGAATGTTTTTTTTGTTTAGTATGACTTAGTTAATTAGTTCTTTTTTGTTACCTTTTCTGGGCGTGTTTTAAAATCCGGCACTTTGTCCAAAACAGCTCTATATTCTTCCGCGGTGTTTATTACTACTTTAGACAGGTCTAACATAGGAGCTTCATCTTTCTTTTTATCAAACAAATCGTCTAATTTGGACATCTTTAAATAAATTCAAGATATATCTTCAAGACTAACTGTTACTAGTTCTCAGTTTGTAGTATTGATTCAACCCCTTACGTCCCATGGAAACCGTAAGAATTTAGATCAATACAAAATAACATTAGGTAGGTACTTGATCAACAATACGATTTCACTGTAACAGTATGGTTTGTTGCCTAAAATATTTTTTTGACTAATATTTTATGAATAATATTTACCTATAGTTACAATTTCTTAATAAGAATAATTTGATATGTATAATTTATATCAGTCGATTTAATAACTTAACTTTTAATTATTATAATGTCTTTTTCGATATTTCCGTATCAATATTGTATTTAGGATTTCTTTCAATGCTTTCTTCTTGCCACAACTTCCTACTACCATATTTATCATTAATAAATTTTTGAGACAGTGTTATCCGCTTTGTTGGCGAAAATTTGCTGGAGTTTTTATTATCAATTTTATCTGGTTTAGTTATTTGTGACAGAGAAATAAATTCTCGTGAATCATTTTCGTTTTCACATTCATTGTTTATTCTTGATGCATCTTGACCTGTTTGTTTATTCCTCCAGTAAGACTGACTAAGCGAATTCCGTTGTTTGCTACTAGATTCCGAAATTTTATCCGACCTTGTCGGTGGGCTCGGAGATCTACTATCGTCACTCGATTGAGATAAATATTGTCTAATTGGGGGCCTATGTTTATGGCGTAATTTTCTCTTTTGAGTATAAAACGGATCTTTTTCACTTTGCTTTTTGTATTGTGCTTGAGGTCGGTTTGCTCCCCACTTTGGACGATTTTCTATATCCTTTTTATATCTTTCTTCGGACCGCAAACGTCTATCTTTTTTCATGCTATTTCTATGGTCTTCTTGAGGAGCATTTTCATCAATATTGGAGTAATCTTTGTCTAAGCATCGTTGAGTTTCGTTTAGAGACTCTGTTTTATTGGCGTTTGCGCTTATGCACGTCTCGTTATCGGTTTGTGTAGCAACATCTTTTGTTCTTAACTCTCGATACTTACGGGGTGTTAAAATTTTTCCTAAATCAGAATTATCATTTCCACAGTTAGAGTTAACGGAAACACTATAATAGTTATTATTGAGATTTTGTGGAACTAATACAGCTAATTGTATACTATTTGATTGGCCTGTAACGATTTCACCCGACCCATTAATCCCGATGGGTACTATATTATATTGATTATCAGCTAATTTTAAGGGCGGTACATTATGTATGTATAAATTTACACTTCCATTTGCGACGGATCGTGGCGAATTAAATGTAGAAGTCTGCTGTGAGGAAATATTATCTTTCTTTTGACTAGGTGCTGAATTAATATTATACGTTCTGCAAGTTTTTGCCGGGCTGACTGTTTTCGTTGGACTTATTCTAACAGATTCCAATGAAGCTTTATCCTCTATACAAGTTTTATTTTCGTTGCATACATTTGAACTAGCAGCTTGTTTATGATATTGGAACCTTTTCTCTTTTTCTTGTCTTGCCTTTTTTTCAGCATCCTCAAGAGCTTTTTTTAAAGCGTCCAATTTCCGTTGCTCTAGCCTTTGCTTTTCTTCAGTATGTCGTTTTTCTTCTTCTAAACGTATTCTATCTTCTTCTTGTTGTCTTTGAATTCTCAACTCTTCCAATCGTTCATCTCTTAATTTTTTCTCTCTCTCCTCTTGTTTCCGTTTTTCGCGTTCTTCCAACTGGTTTAAAATAACTGTTTGTAACTCTAATGCTTTTAACCTCTTAGTTTCTCTTTGGGCTTTTATTTCAGGTTCTATAGGGACATTTTGCCCCCTGAGATAAGATCTGTTGAAATTATGAAGTATCATAAAATACAGTTTTAATAATATGTTATATTTATATAGGTAATAATAAAAAAAATACACACGCACCTTCCCTCATCGCTGCCATTATACGACGACTTATCAAAATCTAAACCAGAATGAGTCGAACTTCTTTGGTCTATCAATAATACATCTGAAGCACTTTCTATCATATTTAATCCGCGCTCTACCCATGCCGGTGTACCTTTCTTTTGATTCGGCATCTAAAAGAAGGAAGCATTTTTTTCATCTATGCACAATTTTACTCAACTTAAAAAATGAATCGTAAACATAATAATCACTGTGTTTTATGTATAAGTACACAACATTCCCCTCATTTTAATTATACCCACTTAGTTTCCCGGTTAAAAGTGCAGATGTTAGTTTCCTAAACTATGAAACATACCTGTGGTAGTCTAGCAGTGGGCAGGGTGGGCTCCCACAAACGACCCGTAGCAACCCCGCGGTCCCCCCACCTCGGCCGCCCTTCATCAGCTCCCGAGCTCCTTGCTGACCAGGCGCCTTCCGCCCCGCCTGAACGATCACTAGATGACTGTTTCCTTTGAAATAAATTTAATTTTAAATATAATATTCGAATAACCTATTAACGATAGATATAACATAACAATCAATAAGTTGTTTTTTTACCGTATGTCACGATGATCTACAAACTAATTAAATTCTAATTTTAATGAACAAAATGATTTAATTTAAAAATATCAAACAATCATAAATTAGATGACATAATTATTTAAAGGTAACTACCTACTTACTTAACTAAATTTTAAAAACGGCAAATTATAATATTTACACGTAATTTACCTATTATCTTTTCCATCTTGCTGCCACGCGACTACAATATCTGGGTTATGATTATGTACGTCTTGCATGCTTTTGTTTTGGCTTCTTGTGTTCATGTGGTTCACCGTCTCACTGCCGTAGCCAGACGTATCACCTTCCGCATCCTCGTCGTAAAAAGCGAATCTCTTCGCACTCGGAATATTCCTGTTTACAATTTCCTTAGATCTCTTGTTGTCATCGAGAATAGTTTTGTTCACGTCGATGTGATGAATTGGCGGCAAACTGGGGCTTCTCTGTCTCTGTATAGGTTCTGTGTATTCATAAGCCTGCTTATGCAGTTCAAGTGAACTCGCAAATTGATTCCGTACCGTTAAGCGATTTGTATATCGCTCACCGGACCCCCAAGGTAGATACAGATGTGACATTTCCTCTAAAACAAATTGAGTTGAATTAGCTAACTAACACAATTTAAAATATTTTTTTTTACAAATGTTTCTAAAATGGGAATAACAGCACCTGCCATGACTGCAAGTGGAATAATAATGAGCTAAGTTTAGTTTTCGGTAACGGAAAAATGTAAAAGATTTTCCCCTTTATGCGATTAGGTACTCGAGGGTTTTTTAGTTTTGTCGATAACCTATATTGTGAACATGCACGTTGTGAATTACAGCGATGCTAAGAATAGGTACGTAGATACCTAGTTATAAGAATATTTTATAGCATAGTTAAGTATGAAGTTTCCTAAAGACTTTAGGAAACTTATGGACTGGGACTTTAGGCTAAAGTCCCAGTCCATAAACTTACACTTTTTATGTCATTCATACATATTTTTAATTATGTGTGTTATTTGTCTTTTTTTGCCTACCTTTGCTATAGAAATCTATAAGTTATATTGCAAACGTATAGGTAACGTATTTACTATCGGATCTAGTGAATATATTATGTTGTTGTGGAAGATTTGGAATAAAAAAGCAGGATCTCTGTCTTTATACGGACCCATATAGTTACTACTAATATTATAATCGCGAAAGTTTGTAAGGATGGATGGATGGATGTTTGTTATTCTTTCACGAACTACTGCACCGATTACAACGAAATTTGGTGTACTTTTTATCCCGGAAATCCCACCATCCATTTTTTCAGTCATTGAAATAAATCAAAATTATAAACCGTAGGAAATTAAATTGCTTTTACTCCCGTTTAAAAGTAAGATAACTAAGGTATGTAAGTACGGACATACCATAGGGACATACCAACAATATTGCGCTAACATTTGGCATATAAAAAATAATTTACTATTCAATAATCGTCAATAGGCAAGCTTACGATTGTATTATTTCCTGGCAAACAGAATTGACAATGGCGGACTTCCTTTGTCTAACAAAAAATCAAGTGCCTACTCAATCTACAATTATTATTATTCGGTGGTTATATTGTAGTTTTCAAAAAGTAAAATAACGTTTCGAGTAATACCTACTTCTACATGAATCTCTATTTTTCATACCTCATAAATATAAAAAATTGTATCTAAGTACCTAATTACGTTGAATACCATTTTTTAGAGTAGGTCCTTAGGTCCTTATATACCGTCATACATGCCACGCATAAAAATTTTGCATTGCAGATATTATATTAAAAACAGTTTGTATTACCTATGTTTGCAACCTAAAGCTTCTGAAACGGCTGGACCGATTTTATTGATGATATTTTTGTTTTGTCGTAAACAACTTTTGGTAGTAGGTACATAACTATACTTTTCGGGACTGAGCTAGAAAAATTGTGTTACTTCAGTAAATTTATACCATTGACTCTTAGGGTAAAAGTGGGATAGATGCCGCACTAGGATAGATGCCCCATTTTCAAAAAACCTCACTTCCCAGAGTCGTGACTACGAATTAATGATTTAAATAGGAGCTCCTATCACCCCGCACCTCGTGTACGCATGAGCTGTTGTTTGGTGAAGACGTGTTTCGCTAGTGCGTGTTATAATATCGGCGGCGAACTTCACGAACACGTTAAAATTTAAAAAGGTTGATATTTGCCTTTGCATAACTTTATAAGAATTAATAAATTTCACTATATTTCTTATTATGTCTATACACTGGTTCATTAAGTACAAATCTAAGTGAAAATAGTGGCTCTTTTGTTTTTATTTAATAAAAAAAAATACTGGGGCAGCTATCCTTATCAAAAAGTATAGTTGCCCCTTTTTTTTCGAGGGATAGATGCCCTTAGGGGCCTCTAAGGGCATCTATCCCTCAATACATATGTACATGTTATTATCGATAATCACAGGTACTGTTTATATTTTTACCTGATTGCGTCAGAGGTTTTCTCTATGTTAACCGATTTTACTCGTTTAATTTGATTTTTTTTGTTATGTATACTTACTTATTAATGATCTGCCCTTATACTGATTGTAGGAGAACCACGCCACGAAAATACAAAAGAAAAGAAGGAGTGCGAGCGCAAGTATATTCTTGGACAACAGAACAACTATGTTAACATGACATTTGCTGGTTTATCATATAAATTTTATTAGATTTCGCGTTTATAGAGTATGTAAGGCATCTATCCCACTCTGCAGGCATCTATCCTCCTTAGTATTTTCATGGTGGGGCAACTATCCAACTAGGTATAGGCATCTATCCTCAAAAAAGGTGTTCTACAAAAATATTTATTACACATTATCTATAAATGATAGGATTAAAAATATATATAATAATTCAAAACAGATAATTAACCTAGCTATATTCATACAAAGTGTTCGTATAAGATTCATGTTTTTAAAATTATGAGGCTTTTTCAAAAAGTGGGGCATCTATCCCACTTTTACCCTACGCTATATTCACGGCGCCTATTTTAGTAGAAGTAGCAGTGTGTAGACAATGAATATAATATATTTACGAAATACGATCGATATGGTTAAAGTGCCAGACAGTTCGTCCACAAGGTTGACATTGAAGGCAATGACCGGCATAAAAATCAATATTTTCGGGGATCAATGATTTTGATTTCTGATAATTCAAAATGAGCCTTCTTGAATTTTTCCTTAGGTATAGTTATTAGTGTAAAGCTTTATTATTTTTTATTTTGGATTCTATTATGAAATTTAAACCTCATACAGTATCGTTTGCGTGATAGGTACCATAAATAATTGTAGCCTAAGTTATATTATTAAATATCTACTACCTACTTCTATAAAGCGAATCCTGAAAGAGGGGTTTATGTATCTAATAAATAAGTGAATCTAATTATAAAATTCTAAAATAGAGATTTATCGTCTGGCCTTTAATATAGTAGTTAACAGCCTCTCTAAAAATATTTTTTTTCAATGACAAGTTCTCGTTTGCGAAGAAAAAACCGGCCAAGTGCGAGTCGGGCTCGCGCACAAAGGGTTCCGTAGCAGCAAATATAATAAATTACAGTTAAATCAACCTATCTCAAAAACTATAAGAGATACTTTGATCAAACCAAAAATCGTTGAAAGAGTTAATTAGCATGCATCACCTCTATTTTTTTTAGAATTTTATACCCCGTAGTTATAAAAATAGAGGGGGGGGGACATACTTTTTACGACTTTGAGAGCTGATATCTCAAAAACCGTTCACTTTAAGAAAAATGTTTTTTAGAAAACTTTATATCATTTTAAAAGACCTTTCCATTGATACCCCACACGGGTATGTACATCGAAAAAAAAAATTTCATCCCTCAGTTACATGTATGGGGGGCCCCACCCCCAATTCTTTTTTTTACTATTTAGTGTCATATTTTTGTAGCGGTTCATACAACACATATTCCCATCAAATTTCATCACTGTAGTACTTATAGTTTCCGAGTAAATCGGCTGTGACAGACGGACAGACGGACAGACGGACAGACGGACATGACGAAACTATAAGGGTTCCGTTTTTGCCATTTTGGCTACGGAACCCTAAAAATGATTTATCGAATTAAGACATTTCACGGATCCGCCTTGCGTTTTTAGAAATTCGCTGAATAGCCGTGAAATCAATCGAAGCCGTTTATGTCAGGTGGCCAGTGATAGCACGACTACCGCTGGCTATCAAATAAATTAATAAACGTTAATAAAATCATAACTTAAGAAATTATAAATGATTTTTCATGTGTGGATCATATTTTCTAGAAAATAAGATATTCCAATTTGCATACCTACACAATATATTATCTATATATACGTCATATCGCAAGTCGGATAAAGGGTGGTAAAGGACCGCCTACTTAAATATATAAAAAAAAAAAATAATAATTTTCGTGGCGAATACTTTTCCGACCGGAAACGTTTAGATACAATTTTTGTAAATAATGTCAGTTATAAGCAAATTTCGTACATTTTTGTTAGACTTAAAATAGTATTGGATAAAATTTTACGTTCGTTACGTAAAGGACTCACCGTACCGTTAACATAATATAACAAAAACACTACGGTCAGTGATTTAAAGCGCATGAGAGCGTTACAATAAAAATATACCATTAGTTACTTAGTTAGAAATTATCTACTCGCCTACCACAAATAGATTGTTAATAGGCATCTTCTTTAATAGCTTAAATACCTACTTGATAATGTACTTTTACATATTAATAAGTTATGAATGAATATTTTTATGTTTATCTAAAGTAGGTATTTAATTTCTACCAAATTATAATGCAGTTTCTTCACAAGCAAGATTTAGCATATAAATATATTTTTTTACGACAGATTCCTTTCTCTTCATACGACTGCCGTTATTTTATTGTGATATTTATGATATCATTATAATACAAATTTAAATTCCAAAGTAGGTATAACTTCCTACTATTTCCCAATATGCAATTGAAAAATTGCACAAATGGGTCCACATCAACTAGGTATATTACATTTAAAAATAATTGTTATCTGGATTGGTAATTCTAAGGGTAATTCCATCAGCTATCCAGTTTTTAAGGAGATCCGGGATTATTGTTATCTAGTTAGACCGATTTTATAAATTCTAAATGCTATGAAACATGAGAGGAAAGGAGCACTTATAAGTGGAATATTCATGAATTGATTGAAGAAAACTAGTGTCGTTCTGTTTGTTTACAGAGGAAAGCAGGCAGTTGGAGACAAGAGATGGATCCGGCACTTACCTCTCTCTCGCGCCCACTGCTGTTTCTTCTGCTGAACTAATGACACCGGCTTGCTAACTGACAGCATCGCACCTCACTATACATTACACTTTCTAATGCCCCGTATTGCACACGTTTCCTCCAACCGCAGCGGAGTTACGGTGCACCGGCTAATGAGCGCTCCCGAGTGCTTTTTAAAAATGGACTCTTGCGCATCGACGGTCGCGCGTCGCGGTTCGTTTCGCGCGTGCATTCATTGTTCGTATCTTCTGGACTGATGCGCTTGCACGATTCGAACAAATAGTATTTCGCTAAATAAGACTAGTACAATTCTGCGACTCTTAACAAAATGCAAATGAAATGCTCGTGAAGCGCCCAGACGGCGCGTCGGTAGGGTAAGGACGTTATGCGTGCAAATACGTTTCAGCTCATTGTTTCAGCGTGTCACCGGTCACGTAAATGTGAACGAAAGCCTCGGAAAAGCCGCCAATCGATATGGTAGTCATAGAAACGTTTGTTTCACGTGCTCGAAGGAAGTGTGGCTTTTTTCTCATTTGCATTTAGGCCACCGTGTCTCGCCAGCAAATTGTTATAAAATATTAATTTAACCTACTAACGTAGCGTGTTGTTAGAATTCCCATTCCGAGAGATATATGCACGAACGATACAATAAATCAACGTATGTACAGACTACAGTAGAAACACCTCGGGGAAAGTAAATTACTTCATAATAGTAAACCTAAAGTAAATAATAATAACGAGGTCTAAATTCATGATTTACAGTTATGAAACTGACTTTTCACTTAGAAAACGAAATCAAAACATATCGAAAGTTACCATCTATAAAATGAGGTTAAATGCTCGTAAAAATTACGCGTATTCACGCACGCGCTTTACATTTTGAAATATTTTTAAAAGAAATACATAAGTACAGCCTACAATAAATACGAAAGAGTCTGAGTAGTCTTTTCTTCCTCATGAATCTTCCAAACATAGTATGATCCATTGAAATGTTGCATTTTTTAGCCCTAACCTTGCATTTTTTAGAGGACGCAATTTTGTT
>CAJQZM010041052.1:22336-56372 GCA_907164665.1 Colias nastes | reverse complement strand
CACCATACTGCGGCTGCATCATCAGCAGAGACAGGTACACTCAAACTCTAAGTCACACTCAAACTCAAATACAAGAATAAACGTTTAAAAAATAATTTAATAATAATTACTACCTGCGCTTGCACCACCAATACAGACAGGTGTGTACTGCTTTAACTCAATCTCAAGCTCAGACATGTATTTGTTTACTTCATAAAGTCGAACTTACTTATAAAAACCGGCCAAGTGCGAGTCGGGCTCGCGCACAAAGGGTTCCGTAGCAGCAAATATAATAAATTACAGTTAAATCAACCTATCTCAAAAACTATAAGAGATACTTTGATCAAACCAAAAATCGTTGAAAGAGTTAATTAGCATGCATCACCTCTATTTTTTTTAGAATTTTATACCCCGTAGTTATAAAAATAGAGGGGGGGGGACATACTTTTTACGACTTTGAGAGCTGATATCTCAAAAACCGTTCACTTTAAGAAAAATGTTTTTTAGAAAACTTTATATCATTTTAAAAGACCTTTCCATTGATACCCCACACGGGTATGTACATCGAAAAAAAAAATTTCATCCCTCAGTTACATGTATGGGGGGCCCCACCCCCAATTCTTTTTTTTACTATTTAGTGTCATATTTTTGTAGCGGTTCATACAACACATATTCCCATCAAATTTCATCACTGTAGTACTTATAGTTTCCGAGTAAATCGGCTGTGACAGACGGACAGACGGACAGACGGACAGACGGACATGACGAAACTATAAGGGTTCCGTTTTTGCCATTTTGGCTACGGAACCCTAAAAAAGACGGGTTGCACTCCGGGAGTGCCGGCAGAAGTGAAAACTTGATTATTAACGTTGAGCATGTTTGATATTACGTCTTACGCTTTTTCGATCAGGTCACGTGTCCTGACGCGAGTTTAAGATTTTATACCCATTACAGAAAAAGTGCTCAACGCCGCTAAAGAAGTTTTCACTTCAAAAACTGATATTCAAATATATTTTATTTACTCGCTGACTCGCCACCCGAAAACGATGCAGATATTTTGTCTTCGCTGCATCGAGTTTAAATAGCTGTTAAAAATTAAAATCTCCTTTAGTTTCGGAGTTTTTCTATCATAAAATCTTTCAACTGACAACTAAATAATAAACACGTAAATTAAATTTACGTTAAACAAATTCACAAGTAAATTTTCAAAGTCAAAGAAATTTAATTAACGTTAAACTAAACACAAATAAATTAACTTTATGTATTATTACAGCAAATGGTCGGTTCGCCGCTGCCCGGCGTCAACCCGCACCTGGGAGTACCACATCACCAGCAGCTCAGGCTATCGCCGATACCACAGCCCCGTGAGTTAAAAACAAATATCTAATACTATTCAGAAAATATTAAGTAAAATAGTAATAAAATGAAAGAGGAAACTATAGATACTAATACTAATTATACTTATACTAATATTATTATAAAACTGAAGAGTTTGCTTGTTTGAACGCGCTAATCTCAGGAACTACTGGTCCGATTTGAAAAATTCTTTCGGTGTAAGATAGCCCATTTATCGAGGCAGGCTATAGGCTATATTCATTACGCTAAGACCAACAGAAGCGGAGCCGCGTGGGTGAAACCGCGAAGCGCAGCTACTTTCCAATAATAATGTTGAATGAGTAATGAGCATACAGTAAAATGAAAGTTTTATACTGTAAAACTACAAAAAAGTGTTACATAGAAAGTTTTGTAAATCGTCCGAATGTTTGGGAACAGGATGCAAGATTTTATTTTAATGTGATTCGCATAGTGTCTGTTAAAAAATTATCTTTCCGCAAATCGACAACAAATGCCTATTTTGCGTGAAGAAATAAAGTGTCTGCTATTCGTCGATATGAATCTATAATAACAATAAGACAGCAAACGGTAATATCACTGAATTTACTGTAAGACGCACTTACAGCGAATTAAAATTAAAACAAAATTATAAAAATCTGTCTTTATATGAATCGAATATTGAAGTTATTTTAGAAATTTTTCATAGTAGTCTTTCTTTATACGTAATGATATACAAAGTGCTATAGAAATACATACCTAAACTAATTATATATAAACAAGTAATGCTAAGTAAAGCTAGTGGCTAGTAATAAGCTATTTCTCTCCACGGACGCAGCGTTCTGTATGTCCCCGATGATGGGCAGCCCCAACTCGCTAGGAATGCACCAGCAAGGTAGTGTTATAAGCTAGAATGTGTTATGTAGTATCTTTATGTTGGTAGTTGTATTTTTATTTAACCCATCACGCGTCCTACTATAACATACTGATTTAGTTACGAGCAAATAATGTGCGTAGGACGCGTGAAGCTTTAATAGTTTAATGATAATTATTTGATATTTTTATAATGATTTTCTAGTTTTATAATGTTTTATAGTTGTATAAGTGTTGTATTTATCGAAAAGGAAATAACAAAACTTTAGTATTCATGTTACATGTACCTATAAAATAGTGAATTTCTTTATACTTTTCAATATTATGCCTTTAATAACTCAGGCCCCGGAACCACAGACACAATAGAAAATCTATTGTGTCTGGGACCGATCGGGCCGCTTGGGGCTCAATGGGTTAAAGTATTTTATTACTATGTATTTAATTGCATACAAAGGAGTCCTTGAGATTGGTGTAATATGTACAAAATCAACTTATAATGGACGAAAAAATACTTAAACGACAACATCTGAATAATTAAATATTTCATTGACTAAAGCACAATATAGATTGAGTAATCTTTCACATATTATTAAGTTTAAGTCAAGAATTAATAGTATAAAACCAAAGTCGCCGTCGCTGTCTATCCGTCCCTATGTATGCTTAAATCTTAAAAACTACTCTATTTTGATGAGTTTTTTGTTAATGGATAGCGTGATTCTTGAAGGTTTAACTATATGTAGCGTCAGGCTCCGTCAGGTTTTCTACAAAAGCGAGCAAGAGAGAAGCTAGTGTAAAATATTAATCTTCTTCTTAAAGTGCCTTCTCCTTTGGGAGGTTGGCGATCATTAGGGCTATTTCAATTTTGGAAACCGCTGTTCTGAACAATGATTTAGTGCTCTTCCCAAACCACTGACGAAGATTTCTGAGCCATGATATCCGTCTGCGGCCAGGTCTCCTTCTACCTGCCACTTTGCCCTGCATAATTAGTTGAAGGAGTTCATACTTCTTGCTGTTACGCATCACATGACCGAAATATTCGAGTTTTCTTTTCTTGATTGTTGTCAGTACCTCTGTTGTCTTTAGCATTCTAGCTAGCACGGTGGTATTTCGAACACAAAATATTAATCCATACTAATATTATAAATGCGAAAGTAACTCTGTCTCTGTCTGTTACTCAATCACGCCTTAACTACTGAACCAATTTGCATGAAATTTGGTATAGAGATATTTTGATACCCGAGAAAGGACATAGGATAGGTTTTATCCCGGAAATCCTACGGGAACGGGTTTTTCTTTGAAAACGCGGGCGAAGCCGCGGGTGGAAAGCTAATAATCTATATATTATCCAGCATCCGGGCGCATCCCTTCGCCCCGTGAGCTCAGCCACCCGCAGGCGCTGATGCAGGGCGCGTTGCTCAAGAAGAAGATGGAGGAGCGCCGCAGACAGGAGATGCAGCATCAGCAGATCAAACACCCCACGCCTATCTCGTTTACACCCACCTCGGTTAGTAGGAAATTATGGTTGTAGCAATGATATTTTTTTTCAACATGTAGTTACAGTTAAAATAACTTAAAACTACGGCTCTTAGAAAAAATACTTTATTCCTGAACTGCAGAATAGTTCAATGTACAAATGATAGCTAAATTAGCTGAAAAAAAAAACGATGTTTCAGGAAATTTCTGTGATTATAGCCTATTGGCAATAACATTTCTTTTGAAATTCAGCCTCAAACTATTATGGTCAATATTTATGCTGTAAAATGATCAGAACACACGCAAAAATAGTCTTTTTTTTCGCCACCGTGTAAAATAGAGTATGCCAATTAGAAAGAAATAAATTTATGGTCATTTTAAACAAAACGATGGACCACACTTGAAACACAAACACGAAAAGGGTAAACGTAAAAATTCAATTTCGCTTTTCTTTAGTTATGTCAAAGTCAATTTGAATTGTTGTTGAAAGTTTACATGTAAACATAAAAATGTAATTATTCATACCCTATGCTTTATAATTTTGCAGGTATTACGCAAAATGACCGCAGAGAAGGAATCAGACGCGCCGAGCCCGAAGCAGCAGTGGACGCAACCGCACAAGCTGCCGCAGGGACGGCCCATTGTTAAGGTATATTGATATATGTTATGTATTTAATATCATAATTATAATGTGCAAGATCTGTGCAAAATCAAGTTTTCGTCGTCCAGTAGTTTTTACGCGAAAGAGTAACAAAAATCCATTCAACTTACAGAGACAAAAATCGGACGATAAAATCGCTTAGAAATTTGCAAATGACAAAAAAACAATTTCGTATAAATTATAAGATTATTGATAAGGTTATGGATATTATTATGGATTCGTAGGTTAAATATTTTTCTCTTTCAGTTTTCATGTTTTTGATACTCGTCCAAAAATAATAAATGGTGATAATTCTGTTATTTACAGGGAAATCAAAGTGGGAGTGCGCCCATGGGATATGCACCATCGCCCACTGAATACCAACAGCATTATATGAATCAACAGGTGAATATATACTTTGATTCATAACATAACATTTTGTTAATCGAAATAGTAGTTTTATGTAATAAAACGTCTATTTTTTATTGTCCGTTAACAAGCCGTGGCAACTTGTAATTAAAACAACACTCGGCTGTCTATTTGTATCGTTTATATATATTATATTATATGTAATCATGTAATGGAGTCTGTTTTGTTAGTTGTCCTAAATAAATAAATAAATACGAAATGAAGCTTATATTTTCATGATAGTGTGTTTAATTGGTAGTTTAGAACTTAGGTTTCGTTTTGTTAAAAATTTTGATCCGTAGACGAACTTTTTAAAATGATAAACTTTTAAAATTAAATGACTCTGTTCATATTTTGCAGCCAATGCCGGGTGGCCGTCCGTTCCCCCACCAGCAAACTAGACAACCTGTTAATAACTCAGTAAGTTTCATTGTATATGTTAAATGGATATACAGTAATAGATAATGTTTCCATTTATAGATAGCTAGCCGTTTATAATATGTTTCATTAATTGCTAACGTTAATCTTAATATATATAAATCTCGTGTCACAATGTTTGTCCTCAATGGACTCCTAAACCACTTAACCGATTATAATAAAATTCGCACACCATGTGCAGTTCGATCTAACTTGAGAGATAGGATAGGTTTTATCCCGGAAATCCCACGGGAAAGGGAGGGTTTTCTCTGAAAACGCGGGCGAAGCCGGGGGCGGAAAGCTAGTAGAGATAAACTACGATAACATGGCGCGCCCCTCCAAAATTCAAAACGTTTGAAAGTATTTGTGAAAGTATTTACAATGCACCACCAAGATTCACAACGCATGTGTGCGTAATGAGACGGCCGTCAAACAAAAACAAATCCACGGATTTGTTGCTCGACTAGTCACGCTCTAATCGCTCATTATTATTAGTAATGGCGCTGCACTGACGTATTCTATGAAAACGACACGTGCGTTGTCTTGGGCGCTCGGCAACTTATGATTAGTTGACCAACTAATCTGGTAATAAGTGAGATATTACGAGTACTGTACGAGTAAAGACGAATACGTACAACTACATACAAACTCCTTCGTAAGGATGTCACTACACACATTGAAACAGTAATTTGGAGGGGCGCGCCATGTTATCGTAGTTTATCTCTAGTTTTATATGATGATAATGCTATAATATCTATCTTCAGCCTCAAATCAATCAATAATGTTATTTATTTGTGTATAAAATGAAAATGTTTTGTTTATTACAGTTCAACATGAACAATCTGAGCCGAGGCCTCTCCGGTGGCACCACATTGCACCAGTTGCTCGTGCAGTCCCACCAGAGGTCACTTAATGGTGAGTTCTTGTATGGTTTATAATTATGAGGTCCTATTTGTTTGAAGGCAATTGAATAGGAATTGTAATCGAATTTTGAGTATTTTTGATCCCGAAGCGGACGGTGATACTTATGTATCTTGTTGTATAAATGTGAAATGAGTAATTTTGTTGATGAAGTTTTATGATTTAGTTTATTATTATCTATATTCTATAGTTTAGTTTTCATGTAATAAAATATCATTGCAGATGTAAACAGCGGCGGCGGCGACAACCAACTAGCGAAATGGTTCTCGCCGGAACTGCTGGCTCGTGCGTCCGAGGGCAAGTTACCTTCAGTGCATGTTCCGAACGCGCTCTCTCTAGAGGACCTCGAGCGGCATCACCACTCGCCGGCGCCGCCCGTGCGCAACTGAGCCGCGCTCACCTGGATCGACGTTTATATACCCATCGCCAGTGACATTTCGAAGTTCCACGTTCTAATTTCAAAATTTGTTCGCCCCCTCAAAGCTTCCTTTGGACTATGACACGTTTGCGTTTTCATGTTCCAATTTCGAATACGCCAATAAATTGGCGGGATGTCTATAGTCCAAACGAACCTCGCGATTGGGCCCAACTTGAATTTGGAATTGTTATTAAGACTCCTTCGGCAATGAACTGTTAATAGTTGCCAGTTTTATGTAAAAAATACTTTCGATTTCTTTGAGACATTTAGGCATTTATGGTAAAGAAAAGTTTTGAAGTACCCATGGACTTAGATATTACGTTTGTACAGACTGGAAGTTGTTTATTTATTATATTGAAGGTAAATTCGAAGCGTTTGCAAGGGATGAAATTAACGGCATAATATGACGTCATAATCATTAACGTCCTCGGTTTGAATATTGATTGCAACATTTTTGAAAATTATAAAGTTTTAACTTGTTGTATCGTTGATGTGAAAATTTATGAAACATTAGCGAAGCAGTTATAAAGAAAATAAAATATTTCGTAGACGACTGTGAAGGTCAGAAGCGATATTTTCAAGTAGTATTGTTTTCTTCAATTTCCCAATAGCCATCGAGTCTAGATTGAAAATTCATGGAAAATGTGTTTTTTTTTTTCTTCAATTATATTAAATCTTCGTATTCGTTAAAAGGATTTGACTCCCACAACTATATTTTATCGCTAGTTTCAAAGATTTGGACGTTGACATATGTACCTGCTAACATATGGAATTAACAGAACAGCAATAAATTGTGTCTTATATACTTGTAATAAAGATGAAATTAACGGTTTGATTTTGCATTTTACAGATTTATTCGAAAAATTATATATTTATATGGCGGCGCTCTGATCTGGTTTGATGTAATACGGCAAATCATGAGATTGTCCTCAAATCCTATATCTTTGGGATTATTAATCAATTCTAACTTTGATTAAAATTAAATAAAATGAATTTGTGATCCATAAAGTATGAAATTATCCAAATGAATGTGTAGTATTGCATCACAGATTGAGGCGACGTCGAACGGTTGTATTGAATGTGACGGGCTCCGGCGACGGCACCTACATATATATACTATATATTATACACAAATCTATTTATACAAGCAAATGATCTACGCAGGGGGTCCAATTTCTGTCTCGCTCTCCTCTAGCCGTCGCCGCGCTCGTGCGAAAGGGACGAACGGTATTTTTTGCTATGTTCTATTGATATGGCAAATGACGTCACAAGGTGCGGTCGAAGCTTTCGCGTTTTGCATTCGGTTTGAGAGCTCTAGATTAGCGTATGTATGGTTTTGTTCACGTAAGCTCCCCCGATCTTTTGACGTCCGAAACTGTAAGGGAAAGGGTGACTCAGGTATGGTGTGTGTGAACGCCTACGGTTGTGTTGTGTATGTTAGCGTTTTTCTTTTTGTTACAATATATATTTTCCCCCGAGGATGAGGATTTATGTTGATGAATTAAGCTTTTTTTTTCACGTCCCCACGCGCTCACTTGCGGGCGCGTTTTTCTTTCGAATCGTTTTAACCCGAGTTTGGATGTCGCACAAGTGCGACCGTTTGTGGCGAACATCCAAATGTTTTTCTATAGTTTTTAATGAACGATATTACGACTCGAGACCTGGGCTGTCGTCAATTACGCATTGTAGGATCTGCCGTCCATACGTTTCGGCTCAAGTTAAAGCAATATACGCCCCTTACGCCTACCTTCGAACTAAGATAAATAGCTGATTGTACGTGGACGATAAAAACATACATAAACACACAAGACTCCCTACTGTTTGCTAATTCTAGTCTTAAATGTGAAGTATAAAGTACGAGGAATGAGATTCAAAAGTTTTAAGTGCAGCCAAATGGTGTAAAAAAGGATATTACGGTTCGTCCACGTATGATCTTTGAGCGCAGGTTTCGAACGGTGTACGCCGTAAGCCCATCGGCAATCATGTGTGGTTTGATACTATTTTTTATTGGATCATCATTTATTACACGAGGCTCCGGGTTGGACGATGCGAAATTTGCGAGTTTGTCTTTGTAATAAATGGAATGAATGTGGATTGTGGATAGGATGTGCGCAAAACGATTGTGTTGCTATTTAACTGCAAGACGGTTCTTAAGGTGAAGCTGGTCTTAGAAGTGTCATTTAATGAAATAATTCAAGGCACCAGCTTCGACCCTTGTAAGGGCTCGTAATACCGGGAACCGTGTCGGTAAATAGTTTTGTTGAAGTTGAAACCAATTGACAGTTCCGTTAGTCGCGCACACCGCGGCCAGGCGCTTGCGATACCAACAAGAAAATGTCTCCAGTAAGCTTTAAATTATTAATAAAAGAAAATTTGAAAGTTTTGTGCTGTTTTATTTTTTTTTATTTTCGACTATTATTAAGTTATGATTTTAATTTGTAAAGTAAAGTTTTACCGATGAATCTTGCCAAAGAAGTTTCAATTATGACACGACACACACACACGCACTGCACACACGCTCTTTTTATTTTAAAATGAAACTTTTAACCATAGAAAATATTCAATTGTATCACGTTAATTTCTAGAACTGTATAATGTTACGTATTTTATTTGATTCAAATCAATTTGAGAAAATAAGGAAACAAACATGTAAAATGCTCAATTTAATTTATATTCAATACAAGAATGGAATAGCTTCATTATTTCGACTTTTTTCATTTCAAAGCATAAACTTCGTTGCTATGGTTATAAATCCAAGCAACTGTTGTTATCCTCGGTTAAACCTTTATATCGCAAAAAAAAGATAACTATATAATATATATTATCTATATTTTACCGTTTTTTCTTTGTATCAGTTACCTTAAAACATATGTAACTTATTAAAACTTGGCTTAGATTAATTCCCATTTTTAAATTACATAACATACTTATGGAAAACCATTCACTGTCTTTTTTAAATAATACACAGACTGTTATAAAGCCATACAATTGATATAATATTATTGTTGCTATAACCATTGTTTTTTCTTTATTACCTATTTTTAGATCCGCATTATCAGGAGTGGCTTGAGCTGTGACCTTACTCTGTTGTGAAGTTTCACTTCAGACGACATAGATGGCGTTACATGTTTCAATGTTATGCTTCGTGTAGTCCAAGATACATAGAATACATAATAATAATATAATGTACTGCATAGTGAAGCCAAGTTTTACTTTCATTTCGCAACACACAGTAGAGCAGTATGAAGAAAGAAAATTTCTTTCAAAAAATTAAAATCGTAAACGTCCTTAAATTTTATGTCTAATATTTTCAAGTCTCATAATATAAACAAAATAATAATTTCATAATATAAACAAAATAATAATTATTATTGTTCAAATACTCGTAGTTAGGTACATAATGAAATAGAAACAATGTTGGATGGAGGTAAACTTTCACATATTTTCATACACAAAAGAGTAGACCTAACTAGGTAGTGTTTATTTTTTAAGTTCTTAAGTTATTTTATAACTAATCGTAAAACAAACCTACAAGTAACTCAAAATGAAAATACATATCATGCTTCATTTCCAACAACAAGGTCACTGTGACATTTCCTGTTCATTATCTCGCATTTGATACAATAACCACTAAATGTAGATAACTACTTATAGCTGTATCGAATGCGCGTGGGTGTACGCGGAATATTTTTTGCGTAAGTGTAAATAGGTGATGTGGCGAGCGAGCGAAACGCAATCTAGAACGTAGTTAGTCACGTTATACGCATGCGCAGTTATAATCAATATTTTTGTATAGCAGTAGCCAGTAGCGCGCTATGAAGCACTGCACAGCCCGCTGCCCGGCACAGAAATGAGAATTGAGAATCATTCGCCTCTTGCCTTCGACCGATGAACACGCATCATTTCTGATTATAATTTGTGTACATAAACAAAAGATAAACAACTTAGAACTTAGCAAAAAACAACATGATAACTTTCAATAACTATTAAATATGGATGGATATTAATAATTATTATTGTATGGAGAACATCGTTGGGAAGATACTTTGGAACCGACCAATATTTATTTGACTTCTTCGTTCATAACAATTCGTTGGTTTTATTTTTTTTGAAGTGAAAACTTCTTTAGCGGCGTTGGGTATAAAATCTTAAACTCGCGTCAGGACACGTGGCCTGATCGAAAAAGCGTAAGACGGATGTTTTTTTTTTTTTTTTTTAGCCCTTATATTCCATGCGTAAGACGGATACCATTCCAATATATCAAACATGCTGAACGTTAATAATCAAGTTTTCACTTCTGCCGGCACTCCTGGAGTGCAACCCGTCTTTTTTTTTTCTTAGGAAACTGTCTCCGTATGTAGGTACTTACATGTAAGAAGCTTTGGTATAAACCCATAATGGAATAAACCCATAAGTTTTAGCTTTGTTTTAACGTAAACAATAAGTTAAAGTGTAGGTACCTACATATTATAGGTATTCATGTGGTATAGTGGTGAAGCTGATTCTTCGAATTGGCTTTGTTATCTCATACTATTGTTATCGTTGAAACTCACTGGCAAGGTCGCAAACTATAACGTAGTAGTGTGTACAGTGTAATATTATTACTGCTAAAATATAAACTTAATCGACCTATTCTAATAAGTTTGTAAAAAAATACTTTCAAGTTTTGTCAATATAATATTATGTCCCGACGAAAAAATATTCATTTTATAAGAACTCTGTACTGAACTAGCTGACTAGCTGACCCGACGAACATTGTCCTGTCTTGGCGCGAACTGTCTTAGCCTTGAAGTTCAAATAGCCGTTGCCACAGTTTTCGCATTTTGCGAAAATTTCGTGAGATTTTCTTTCATAAGATCCTTCTCCAGACAATAATATAAATATAACTAACACATCAAAATAAAAATTATCGAAATCGGTCCAGTCGTTCACGCGTGATGCCGTGACCAAGGGAAATAGGGTTTCATTTTTATATATTAATTTATATAAAGAGATATAGATAGAAGAAAGATATGAATAACCGATAATGGTTTAGGAAATCAACTGACAAAGGTACTACAAAAGAGATAAAAGTTTATTGTCAAAGGTAAATATTATGTGTATAGGAACTGATAGATGAGCCCAGGAGTACTAATTACAATTTGTGATGGCAAATAAACATAAAAATATTATAATACTATCATTAAGGTTTCAGTTTGAACGACTTAAAATCCCGAGTACGAGTTATGGTGCAACAGGAGAGTTATGTTTTTCGAGTGTATGCTTTTAGGTAACTATGAATGTATTAGATTTCAGCCCGTGTTTTAAGCGCATAGTTCCCGTTCCTGTAGCTGTGGGATTTCTTGGATAAAAAAAAGCTTTTCTTATTCTGGGTCCTTAGCTTACCTTAACATACCAAATTTCATTGTAATCGGTTCAATAATATTTGCGTGAAAGAGTAACAAACATCCACCCATCCTCACAAAATTTCGCATTTAAGTATAATATTAGTACACAGTATAGTCTAAGTATAGGATTCTAGAGCCTGTCTTATTTCTGCGTGTTGTATCAATAGATTCGTCACGGTGCATTAAGATCTGAGCGAATGCTCATTCTAACTTCTAACCCCACTATGTCTAATTATTTTAGTGAACAGAGCATTCTTTCGTTCTAAGTGCGTTCGAAAAGATTCTATGAAATGTTGTAATACTGAACAACACTGAATATAAGTTTTCGTAAACACTAAATAATCACGAAAGGATGTTCTTGCTCTAGCTCTAGGTCTATGTTCGTTTGATCTAAATGCACCTTGCACCGTTAGTCGTGAGTGACACTGGGTACCTAGTTACATCAAAATAAAAAATATACCAAGTAGGTACCTAATAAAATAAAAGTGGTTCATGAGTTATGAAACAAATGACAGAAATACCTATTTTATTCCAGTAAGTAGATAAAATTTAGATTTTACATATAGATATACCTACCTAGTTATAAGTGTTTAAAAAAAAATATGTCCAAATCATTGAGTTACTACTAGGTATGTTACTAGTTACTACGTTACATAGTAACTCAATAGTCCAAATGTTTATATTCCATCATTGAGATATACATATATGGAGACGACACCGCCTACATCACTTATGTTCCGCTAAACATAAGCCATATGGCTTAACTGCACGCTCATTTTTTATTTGTTAAAGTGAAACGCATCAAATATGCCTTCGTGTGTGTTACGATATTGCACAAATAATACGGAAAAGTGACTAACATAACTTTTCATCGGTAAGTTGACTAACATACTTAACTAGATAATAATTTTTAAAACTTAGTTAGAGCAAAAAAATGGCGCACAGATTTTGTTCGTGGTGTCTCCTCCATACGTAGTAATATTATCTCAATGTATTCCATACAAAATTAAAAAGAGCAATTGGAAGATAATGTACCTAGATTAATTTTGCTTTCTTGTAACTAAGGATAAACACAGACCAATGAAATATTTTTATTTTGTTATGTGAGAAAAGTATGAAAATTATTCACTTTTTTTGATAGATGTCTCTATTATAACAACAGCAATTGAATATAAGGAGGTAGGTAGGTAAGTTTCATAGCAGATCAACAGGAAAACTCTCAACTGATACCAATTATTGCAATACAATCACAAAGCTTTGGTATATCTACTTACCACTTACCAACTGAAAATTATATTTAAAGCGCTTCCCTATCAACAATAAAAAAAAAAATATAAAAACACTAAATTATTTGAAATAAAATGGTATTTAGTAAATAAAATCATTTAATAATAAATAATTAACTAGGTATGTTTAAAATATTTTTCAGAAACTTAGCCTGTCATATTAAGACATGCATGTGTCAAATTAGAAACCTAGGTAGGTAAGTACAATATTTTAGTATAAATTTAAAATAGGTTGTATAGGTAAATAGGCACATAAATTAAAATCTAGCTAATAGTTCATTTAAAAACTAAAACAACTAGTTAGGTATACCTATTATATACCTTCACACAATGACCCACATAATATAGCACCTACCTACTGAAATGTATAATAAAATATATAGAAGTGACGTCACATTAAAATCAACATCCTTGTAAAGAATCATTTAAATTTTAAACACTGTATAAATTAATGAACACGAAAACACAACTTGGCAACCACGATTTTCAATTGAATATGTACTGGTTGATAAGAAACTCGACAAATAAATCATATTCACAACTAGAAACTAATCTCGCGAACGTTCAGTGATAGTTGACATTTTGATTAGTAAATGCTTAGAGTAAATGATTACAAATTCTGATATTTTATTTTCATAAATTTCCTAGAGACCTTTACGATATTGAATATACTTTAGGCAGCACGATTTATTTGTTTAAATATTCAAATACACAGCAGACACTTGTAACAGGCCGCGAGCCCGCGCGTCGAATGTGGAAATGATTTCCGAACTGACGGCTGACGCTGGATGGCGCAGTGGGGCGCGGTGTTCGCCGCGTGACGCCGGACGCGTCGCTTGCATTCCTCATTGCTGTGCAATTTGAGCAGTGTCGTTGAAGCTCGAGACGCGAACAAAGGAGCGCCAAGGGACGATCACGTTTATACATATTACATACTGAAGCAAAATGTATAATAATAATATAGATAATACTTAGTGTTCGTTCATCGTGATTATAAATATTGCTTTTGACTCTTTTTATCTCTTGGTTTATTTAGTTTAAACAGGTTAGTGCCAATTTAATTACAAATCATGACTCCCAAGGTTTCATAGAATCCCGATAAATCGAGCTCTTGTAATGGCGTCGTGCTACACCCGGTTTAGTCTGCTGCGTTGAGAACAATAATGTGAAATAAAGAACTGTCAAGGTGAAAATCACTATGAAAAATACTGGCGAAGCTAAAACTGTGAAACCCTAAATTTTCCGAGATTCTTGAAATTTACTTTCTGAATCGTTTGATGATTTGGTATTCTTTATACATTTAATAAATGATAGTTCTTTCCGTTTGATAGCTGCTCATGTGGATCTGCAGTTAATCGTTTAGTTGATAAAATGGTTTGGGACAAAAGGTACGTGAATGATACCCCATATCTTTATAAAACGTAGAAGTATTTTTGTAAAATTAGTAAGTATTCTTGCCCATTACGAAAGTCAATTTTGCAATCTTCGTTACTCGTGGATAATTTACAATCTTTAAGTACCTATTTATCAAACGTTGTTACGTAATAATATATTCAGCCTGTACCTACTAGACAAATCTTTAGTACATATTTTTTAAAATAGTTACCTACTATTTCTTGGTGGAACATACAATTTTGTATTGATAACTGGACCTACATGTAACAATAAAATAACATGATCAAATTCCATTCTGAGAATTTATAGGCATCTAGTCAACGAAGACAACACAAACAGTTATAATGTGAAAGGTAGTGGTAAAAACTAAAAACTATTTCATTGGTACGCTATACTTGTTACGAAATCATAATGTGTTGCAAAGTGCGATGTACATAAAAAAGAAACATTGAAGTTTAAATTCGGTCTTGGTCTTGGATGCGTCGCAGGGGCCCGCTAGGGAGCAATGTACCACGTGACATCCGTCTACCGCGAGCCGTGCGGCCGATCGAAGCCGATAGACGATGGCCGCCATTTTGTTCACTTCACTCGGCGCTGCGGCGCGAAGGAGACGAGAGTCACGGCGCTAGCGCGGCCGCTTTTTGTTAAGTGAATATTTTGTAAAAGTGAACCTAGATTTTGTGAAACCTTGATCTGCATTTAAATATATTGTGTTATTATAAGGTGCTTACGCATATTTTGTTTAATTTAAGACGTTTCGCGTGTGAGACTGAAAAAATATAATGCGTGATAATAATTGTTACCTACATACGTGTCAAAAAAACCTTATTCTTCATGATGATTTCATGTTATTATAACTTTATAAACGAATAAATCTGTCGTGATTGTGTAAGTTTTAAATGATCTAAATTTCGTTCTCTAACCATTTTGTACCAACCTATGTATACGAAACTATTCCACGTAGTAGGTACTTTAATAAAAATCACTTTCTAATGGCACCAATTGCTTTGTCCAATAATAGCTTGTTAAATCTAGAAATTAATTGCAATGAATATTTATTTGCATCGTGTATTGAAAATATCTAAGCTAGCTCACTATATCATTGCCGAATGTCACCGAAGATTCTCGAGACTCGATCTACAAACGAGCTAACAAGTAACATTGGTTGCGTTCCGTTTTTAGCCCGAAATTCTTTATAATGTGGTACAGACATGATAATAAATTAATTTAATATTATGAACTAAGAGGAATACATTACATTTTGTACATTTAATTATTTTGATTATGGTATTTATAAAATTCAAAGATTTTAAGTAAAGATTCGAGCTAGGTATCTTTTATATTTTTTAAAATAGTCTTACCTACTTCAAAAAATTTATTTAATATTTTAGTTGGTAGGTACTTACTTTATGCGTTTTGTGGGATTTTTTTTATTCTCATTATTTATTACCTACATAATTAGGTAACTAATTAAAATCTTCGGGATTTATCGAGATATTATTTGGAGTTTACCTACTTATTGTATAGTATATGTTTTTTTATGCAATATTGGTTTAGGTAGATTATTAACGGTAGATAGATTAATAAATTTTTTTTCATAATAGTAAATGTCAAATTGTAGGCAATATTTATGGTAGTAGCATGAAACGTATATACAGGGTTACTTGTAAAACACCAGCAACCTCGCAGGACAAGATAGCTAACATCATAAGTAACAACATTTGTTCTACGACTTTTGGCATAACGCAATAAATTATTTTTAAATGATTTTTTAAACTTTTATTGTACTCTCCTAACATTTGTAAGTCTATGTTCTATTCATTATCGGATGGACGACGCGACGCCCCCTTCCCCCTCTCGTTCGCTTCTTGTTTACGTAATTGATGGGATGCGTAGAGTTTATAATATTCAAACGGAAAATTAAATGAATATTTATTTTTGTATGAAAATAAAATCTAACAAATTATCAAAAGTCGTAGAACAAATGTTGTTACTTATGATGTTAGCTATCTTGTCCTGCGAGGTTGCCGGTGTTTTACAAGTAACCCTGTATATATGTATTTTTTAAAGCATTGCACTTATTGAATTAGTTTCCGAAATTCGTTGATATTAACTTAGGCTTAACTGGATATAAACTTCTAACTTTGCCTTCTTTCCACTGAAGTTCTCTATCCTCAAGTTAGTCGACAAACGAAAGTCGACAAACGTAATATTCCTGATATTCGCTATATTATGTCTATGCGATTCAAGCACGTAGGATATACATACATTTTAGCCCACCTTGACCAGGTGTTTTATCTTTTTCAAGTGCGAAGGTTATGTATTTCCTTGACACTCTCTGTAGGGTAAACGGCTTCATCAATCTTAAGCTTAAGAGGAGTTGTTGTTTGATTCTTAAGTCTCAGTATCCAACATTTTTAGATTACATTGTCTTCAAAAGTTTCGCTCGTTGGTTTTTTTCAAAGATTTGGCTTTTTGTTTTACGAACAGGTTGCTCCTGCGTTTATCATGGACCTAAAGTTCTGTTTTTACGGTATTTTCAAACTCGAACTCAAATTATTATTAAAACATAGTCTTATGTAGCGATTTTATGTTCTATTTCGTTTTCCGTATCGTTTTTATTAAAAACTAACTTGATCACGTAGTGAGACCCGGATAAAAAGGCTACATTATGCTTATGTAGAATATAATATGCGTTCCAAATTTCATATAGATCTCATCAGCTGTTTTTGCTTGAAAGAGTAACAAACATACATTTAAGTATACAATTTTCCGAATTATCGGATTTATGAAATTACATACCTAGTAGTCGGTAGGAGTATTACGAAATTGAACTCACATACCACAAATACTAATATATTTTTTAATTATTTTCTGAAAAAATGTTACTTGGTAAGAATATTTTTTTAAATCGGTCCAGTAGTAGTAGTACTACTACTGGACCGATTTAAAAAAATTATTCTAGTAGGTTTTATCTAAAACCAAGTTTCATGCAAATCGATCTATAAACATAGAAGATATTGCGCTGTGACAGACTAGGACGGACGGACTGAACTATCTTATAAGGGTTCCTTGTCGGACTACGGAACCCTAAAAATTAGAAAGATACATACAAAAACAAATGTTTCTCTTCTTTACCGAGTTGAAAAACTTTGTTTTAAGAATTTTATTACTTATTTAGCTTTTTTTTTTTTATAATACATAATATAATGAATAGTAATGAGGCGAATTAGCTATGAGCTTGCAATTTTCCCTGCCGTTTCAGAACGGGATGCTTAGGGAGTTGAAATCTTCTGTAATCTGCTGAGGTGTCTCAAACTAATTTAGTTTTAAGGCTGATTTACGCTACACCGTGTCGCGACCGGGCCATGCCCCGTCAGTGCAACTTCCGGGGCCTAATCAAACATTATTGCATGGATATTGTTTCTTTTGTTTTGCGGCTCCAGCATGGCCCGTTCCCGGTACGGTGTAGCTTGAATTATATGCTTTATACTATACTAGAGGTCCGCCCCGGCTTCGCCCGTGGTACATATTTCGCAATAAAAGGTAGCCTATGTCCTTTCTCGGGTATCAAAATATCTCCATACCAAATTTCATGCAAATTGGTTCAGTAGTTTAGGCGTGATTGAGTAACAGACAGACAGACAGAGTTACTTTCGCATTTATAATATTAGTATGGACTAGCTATCCGCCCGCGGCTTCGCCCGCTTTGTCCAAAACCTAATAAATTATATACTAAAACCTTCCCTGAGAACCACTCTATCTATTACAAAAAACCGCATCAAAATCCGTTTCGTAGTTTTAAACATTTAAGCATACATAGGGACATAGGGACAGAGAAAGCGACTTTGTTTTATACTATGTAGTGATAGTGATTTTGATCTAACGAAGGGATGTATTAGCATTTTTGTTCTCATAACTATAATTGTTGGGTATTGATATCCTACTAATCGCACAAATCTTCGATTATCATCAAGAATAATTCTTCGATTGGTTTTTGACCTAATCACCTTCCGTTCGGATTGCGCCTGGACTTAGATTACTGGACCATAGATTCTTAACATAGCGCTCTGACGCCCTTTGTACGCGTTCATATCCATTATTCCTTTATATTTTTCAATGTTATTTAAAATAGCCATTCCTATTGCTGTGACTTACTTTACTTAAGTTCCTATGTGGCTTAAAGGGAGCAGACGGAATCTACAGTGCTCCACCAGATGCTTCTCTCGTGAGCTTCCCGTTATAGCTCGCTCCATGTTTTCTCTCAATATTTTGCATCATCTTATGGGAATGAAATGTTTTACTGTGCTGTGCTAATTATTTTCGGACACGAATATCATATCATAAAATTGCTGCGTTGCAACGCGAAAGATAGAACAAACAAATAATTTGTTTTTTTCAATGACAAAAGTATTAGTAAGGATTAATTAAATCTATACAACTGATCGTTTTATATTACTTAGGTATATTAAAAATTGCGTGTGTTTTTCGATCTTTCTTATCCGTATAAGACAAGTAAGGAAGTAACGCAGTAAACTATGCGAAATTTCTGTTTGAATTTTGATATTAACTAATTTCAAACTAAGAAATGGCTTGTAAAAATTTCGTACTTTTTACGTGTTTTTAAATCTTCATTATTTTTTCAATGATAATAAGCTCTAGCCAGATATAACGAATACGTTGTACTGAAACAATGTTTCGAGTGGAGGCGATTTCTATGAATAAACACAAAAAATAATATTATCTATGTGCATATGGAAGCTTTATTTATATCATTGTTTGCAGCCGCAACTATGGATTCGGAATACGACCGAAAATTCGAAGAAATGAAAAAATACATTCCATTTTTGGACAGTATGATCAAAAGACTGGAGAGCAGCAGTGTGCCGTCAAATCCTCGTCAGGCTCAGCTCGATAAAATAAGATCCCTCAGAGATTTACTACAAGACAAGAAAAAAAGGTTACTTATGTGATGTTTATTGAAACTTTTAATACCTAATTGTTATTTATTTATTTACTTCAGGCAATTTATATAGTAACATAATTCAAATTTGAGTTAAGAGACTGCTCAGCGACTATAATAAAATATATATTTTGTTCCAGAATGAAAATGGAGAATCTATTAAAATGCGAACAAGTCTTGATCAATTTGTATAAAAAAGTGGAACAGGTAGGACTGTATTTTTTATTACTTACTATATTTAAGTGTTTTATATTTTTTTTGTAAAAAATAACTTTAACGTTTATATGATTTTAGCGGGAAGCAATACAGGAAATTAAGAGTGACAGTGATGTGTCAGCTAAGAGTTCAAACCTGAATCAGGTTAGGAATAAATTAAAATCGGTTGTATCTAAGTTAAATCAAGAAACATTACCAGAAATCGCCAGAGCGAATGAAACTGAAGAAGTGGTGGTTCCTGGTAGTAAGGAACCCGCTTTATTTCAAAGGAGGCCAAACCGAAAATCCATTTCACCTATTAAACCCTTGAATAATTCTGAAGATCTATCCCCACAATCATCTAAAAAAAGCTATACCCGCGTGCTTGTATCTCCAGATCGGAGTTCAAAAAGATGGTCTGAAAGTGAGGATTGTAATTCTGACAAACCACTATTCAGCAGGCGATCCCCACGTAGAATACCACGTGCAGTTTCACCGACATATCATAAAAAAGAAAGAAAAAAAGGAAAAAAGACAAAACAGGGCCACTCAAAGGATTTAAACATTACCCTAAATGTACCAGAAGAAAAATTAAGTTCCCTAAGCACGGATGATATTTTGTCTAGAATCATTAATTGCAGTGATAGTGATGTTGATATTGCTACATTACGTGAATTGCGCTCTCAAATATTAGGAGAACTGAAACAAACCGGCGTTAAAGAAGATATATCGGATTTACTGCTGAAATCTTGTAATAAACAAGCTAAGAATAAAGAAAGTAAGAAAAAAGATGAAATAGAAGAAGGAGAGTTGTCCGATAGTGAAAGCGAAGCTATAGAAAGCATATATGGCAGTTTAGTAATAATGGACAAAGACAAATCTTCTAGTACCATTAAAACTTCATTAGGTAGTGATCAATCACGTAAAATTCAAATTTGCCTTGTAATTAATTCGAATAAAGGATCTGTGGTGAAGAATTCAGGAGGTAAAATACCAAATTCAAATACAAATGTCGATATCTCTGATTTTGAGTCATTCGCTATTGAAAAGAAACGTGACACTGATAAAATTTCACCTCAAAATTCTTTAATGTCTGAAAATGAAAAAATAACAGAAGACAGTGGAAATACAAATGAAAAAATTAATGAAGATAGTAATGAGAATAAAAAGAACGAAATTGAGACAGATAATCTACAAGCTAAAAAGAATATTGATGAACTTAAAGCTAATGAGAGCAATGAAACAAATGCTCTAAATTTCCATAAATCCACCACTGAAGATGTCAAGGACTGTAATGCAATTCCTTCAGATAGTCAAAATATATCAACCAAAGCCAATCAATCTGCTTCGGATGTTAAAAAAGATGATTGTGTTAAAGTGGAAGACACGAAATATTCCTCAGAGACAAAAAGTACTAATATAGCTCCAAGCGTTGATGTTTCTAATATTTCATCGAATGTATCTTGTAACAATGAAGTACATAAAAGCTCGACGCTAAGTGATCAGTCGCAAAAAAACTTTAACGAAGAGTCGAACAACGTTGATAAAACCGGTGTTAATTCGTTGGATGTCGAAATACCTCTGATAAATTTGGCAGAAACTGCAAAACAAGAAGTTGTATCTGAAATAGATATTTTGCAAGCATTGAAGAAAGAAATTTTAGGTGAATCAACATTTGCATTGGATAATGACATAGTGACACCACCATTACATCAACCGAAAATTACCAAAGTAGCGAGTGCTCAAGAAATAGTTAAAAATAGAATATCGATTGAAAAATACAAACAGAAATCAAATTCCTCACCCAAGACCTTTAATGATGTGAGCATTAAATCATCCAAAGAAGATCGAAATAAGAAACAGAGTTTAAAATTAACAGAAAAGGAATGTAGCCGATTTAATTTTCCAATTAAATTGCCATTAGATGAAAGTTCTGAGGATGAAATAAATGACTCAAGCTTTTCGGTAGACGATATATACCGTAATTTAGCCCCAAAATCACCTGACCATGATGATTTTGCAGATACAGGTATTAAGCCACCAGTCATAATACCTAGTGATCCCATTAAAACCTCAGAAGTAGTTTCTACATTTACAGATGTTGATATGAGAAAACCTTTAAATAACACAATCAGTAGTTTACTTAATTTAAAAACGTCCTATGATACAAATAATATTGAAAACAAAAGTGAAGTAGAAGAAAACATAAATTTTGAAAAAAAGAAATTACCATTAGTAGATCCTCGAAAAAGTAAAATAGATTCCACCAACAGAGATGATATATGTCCACCTTATAACCCTCTGGAAAATAATCTTAACTCAAATAATCAAAATATTATGCGAAATCCACTTCTTTCAACGCCAAATATGCCATCGGGACCAAATATGACTCCTTTAATAGCACCTAATATGACTCCTGTTATGATGACACCGAATTCTCGATCATTTGAAATGACGCCATCTCGTAATCCATGCGACAGTGAAAATTATCCTGATCGTAAACATGTTTACGCACCATTATTTCCTTTAAATCAATTTGAATCAAAAGAAACTCAACTAGAATTTAACCAATTTGAAAACAAGAATCGTCAATGGGAAGAACACCAAAATAATCCTCGGACACAAAGAGATGTAGATTATAGAATGTTTAATCGTGATGGCTTTCAGAATGAAATCAGGCAAGAAAATTTAAATGCTGATCCAAGGGATTCCTACAATAGAAAGGATTATCCTCCTAATCGACCGTTCGGTACATTTGAAGGGCCTTCATCATCTATACCTCCTTTAATGAGTATTGATCCATCAACACCTTTACCGTCTTTTGGAAGACTTGATTGCCCTTCAACACCACTGCCCTCTTTTGGTAGACTTGATTGCCCAGGCACTCCTGTACCATCTTTTGGCAGGCCAGAAATGCCAATGACTCCAGTGCATCCGTTCGGTCGCTTAGATGGCCCAATAACACCCGTTCATCCTTACGGTCGGTCAGATGGCTCTGTAACACCGCATCTATTTGGTCGCGCAGATGGCCCAATGACACCAGTTCATCCGTTCGGTCGCTCGGATGGTTCAGTAACACCAGTGCATCCGTTTGGTCGCTCTGATGGCTCTGTAACACCAGTGCATCCGTTTGGTCGCTCAGATGGCTCTTTAACACCAGTGCATCCTTTTGGTCGCTCAGATGGCCCAATAACACCAGTTCATCCTTTTGGGCGTTCAGATGGCTCACTTACACCAGTGCATCCGTTTGGCAGAAATGATTACGGACAAAATTACAATGTTCCCAATCAAAATTATGGTAGAAAATCTGACCAAAGGCGCAATCGAAAGTCTAGGTGGGAAGACGATACAGAAAAAAGTTATAGAGATTTTAAGTTCAATTCGGGCTTTAAATCTGAACAAAGATCATTTTACTCTTCTTCTTCTGAATCGTACAGAAGATATGAACCCAACGTATCTAATAACGAAATAAATAAGTCTCGTGATAACAAACACGATAGATATTATAGAGAGTATTCTGGTGATCGTGATTATAGAAGAGGAAGATCACAGAGCCGTGATAGTGAAAATAATCGGCATCAGTCTAGAGACAATCGTAGAGGTGGTAGAAATTCGGATAACTTTAAATTCTCCGATTTGAAGAATCAATATAATCAACGCGAGAAAAGTGTTTCTCGAGGTAAATCAATAGAAAGAAACTTATCAAATTCATTTAATAGATCTTCCAGCGTTAGTCGTTCTTCTCAAAACGAAAATAAATTATCTATACAAAATTCTGCTGGTCGCTCGTTTACTATTGACACTAGTGTGAAAAGAACTTTTCAGGGCTTGGATAACCGGCAATCGGATAACTTTAATGTTCGAAGACAACGAGCCGCAAGTGTTGGACGTTCATTTGTTCGGGAGAATGACGACCGTGACCTACATAGTAAGCAAATACATGATTCACGTAGAACAAAATCTAAGCATACAGAAAAGAGCAGAAGTTTTAGTCGCGCACGCAGTGTTGGGCGAGATGTTTCTGTTCAACGCTGTGATAATCTTAATGATATTAAGGCTGATTTAAGATCTTTTAAATTGAGTAATGATATTAAGCTGAAGAAAAAACATGATAATGAAAAACCTAACAGACGCTTTCAAAATGAAGACAGCCGTATAGATCAAAAAAATAATTGTAATGAAAAATACTCGCCCAGGAAGAATTATAGAGATCCTAGAATTCGACGCGAACAAGAATTCGACAAAAGTGATAATAAAAGTCAACACAATCGTGATTCTAGAGGTTATGGAATAGTATATTCAGACGATAACATATCTAAAGGTACAATACTTGGTCCTGGTTGTTCTGTTAAAAATTACAGAATCCCGAAAATAAAGCGATCTCCAGAGAAAAGTGTCGTTAACGAAAGTTTAAAAGAAATCAAACAAAAAGAAACCTCAGAAGCGACGAGTGAGTCGGAAGATCCTAATAAAAAAGGAAATAAAAGCACTAAAGACTGCAATGAATTAAAAAATATGGAAGTATCAACTAACAAAGGCAATGTTACACCGCCGCTTTCAAACAAGAATGACAAAGATCTTAAAGCTATAAGTAGTGAAACAGTATCAGATTCTGTAAAGAAAGTTGGTGATGAAATAAAGAGTAATGAAACTGAAAGTGTGCATGAAAATATCAATAGACGAATAACAAGATCTCATAAGTTAAGCTCTAGTGTAGAATCATTAGTAGATTCACCTGTTAAACGAACAAGAAAATGTAAGAAGCCTGTCATTTATGATTCCGAATCTGATACCGAACAAAATAGTTTAAAAGATGAGATTAAAAACAATCAAAATGATAATATTAAGAAACCAACTATGGAAATTAATTTACAAAATAAAACTTCGCCATCCCAGCAAAAAATTGCGACTGATATGGCAGATAAAAAATGTAATGACGACTTAAATTCTAGTTTCAGCGATATATTTTCTGATAATATTGCCTCGGATCCAGTTTTAGATAATATAAATGCTTTAATAGCTGATTTAGATCAAGACTTGGATACATCTAAGACCTTGGACTTGCAAAACCAATTTACACAAGAAATATCGCTAGAAAATATGTTAGAGAATATAACATCGTCAGATAGTATGGAAACTGAAAATTCTAGTGAAGTATTTAGCGTCGCTCAGGAAATGGAGAAAGAAATAAAATACAATCAAGTTGAAATAAGAGCAGAAGCTGAAGAGCAGAAACAAAAAAGTGCAGAATTAGAAAATAGCACAAGTGTTTTTGAAAAGTTAATTGATGAACGAGAAAATTCTGAGAATAATAATAATACTGGCACAAATAAAGAAGATCAAAAAGAAAATGAGAACATTGATTCTCATGGAAATACCAAACATTCAGATGAAGATAAGAATGAAGCTGTGGTATCTACTACAAAAGATGATATACAGGATAAAAATGAAGAAACAAATACAAAAGTTCGTAATGATGTAATAACAGCACCAGATAGCACGATAACTTTAAATAATGCTAGTGAAGTCATTGCCCAAGAAGTCCCTGACAGTACAAATGAATCAAGTAATGATAAAATATCGACAAATTCAACTTCGGATGTTCAGAGTAAAGATTCATCAATTGTCCATTCATCTCAAAGTATGGATCAAGGGGATACTATCGGAAAGTTCTTGTCAATTTTGCAAGATAGCAGTAGAATTAATGAAGTTTTATCGTTTCTTAGTGAAAAGTCATCAGATAACGAAAAAATTAAGAAAAAGTTAGAGAAACTCAGAGAAATTGTTTTAAATGATGAAGATGACAATGGTAGTAACAGTTCAGTTACGAAAAATGAGTTGGGAGAACCTGAAGTTAAAAAATCTTTGGAATCCTGTGAAGCCACTGAAATAAAGAATGACACAGAAATTCCTGATGGAAGTGAATCAAAATCAAAGTCATCTATTGAAGAGTCTGCAAATGAGAACATTAATGAAGTAATCGATGGAAATACGAATACCGATAACGATTCAAATAAAAATACTGCAGATAAAGCTGGCGATGAGGAAAATAACCTAAATGTAGCAAGCCCTTCTGAAAAGCACGATATTGATGATTCAAAAGTGAAAGAATTAGACATTAGAGACAATAGTGCAGATGTCGAAAAACCAGAGGCTAATACAATTTCAGGAAAGAAAATGTTAAAAGGTAACCGAAAGGGTAAAAAACGTGGATTAAATAAAGGACAATCAAATAACACAAATCGTCTAACAAGATCCGGAGCAATAACTAAACCTAAAGGAAAAAAGCCTTCGAGAGAGCTTTTAAATCTTCAAGCGGACATCAGAGAAATGTTCATAAAAGATGATATTTTGGGAGGGACAACAGGTATAAGAATGTGTCGTTTAGCGAAATTAGTAGATGAAAAATCTCAAAGCCCAAAAGATGAAATTTCAAAGTCTGAATTTGAACCAATTGTACGAATAGAAAAATTTAAAAATATTAATAGCTATGACTCAAATGACTGCACTGAAAAACCCTCAAAGAAAAAGAATATAAAAACTAAGTCTTCAAAAGCTAAGCCGAGTACCGAAACGGATCCATATCTTTTTGAAACTGATTCTTTCAGTGAATCCTGTACAAATGAAAAGGAGGATGATAGTTTATCTGATTGTGATAGTGATTCAGCAGATTCATCTAAAAGTGAGAATACGGAACGAACAGTAGAAGTGAAGAAGAAACCAAAACGTAGGCGACGTGCTTGGCAAGCGGGAGTCATCGTACCCAAAAACAAGAAAAAGAAAAATCCAGCTCCTCCACAAACGAAACCGGCAAATGAGTCAGCCGAAAATTCGTTGATACTTGAGAACAAACCTAAGATTCCTGATCCTTATTGTTTTACAGACAAGAATTACTGCTTTATTAGAAATGTTTCAACCTATTCATGTCGTTTATGCGAATATGAAGGCATACACATAGTTAATCATTACAAGAAACAACACCCTCACATTGAAATACCACTATCTCGTATGAGTGCTGATATAGCCATGGAAGCTATAAAGCAATGTGAAAAAGTAAATCTGCAGTCTATAAGTAAGTTACCTAGTAACCGTTATATATGTAGATTTTGCTTTAAAGAATTTTATAATCTTAAAAACCTTTTGGAAAATTTCTTTTGGCATATTGTAAGCGTACATACTGGAGAGTATAAAGAAAGTCGTTCCGTTTGCGATGACGACGCTCAATGTCCATCCGATTTAGATATCCCGCCTCCTCCTGTAGCCCAAAAAGGCCAATTAATCGGATATATTTGTGGAATATGTAATTACACGCAAGTATCACTCGAAAATTTGAAAAACCATGTCATAAAGAGACATAATGATAAACAAACTGAAGTATTTACTATTAACATGTCTCATATGTCAACAAAAACAATGAATACTCTACTAAAACGAATGCAAACCTTAAGCAATACAAAAGGAACTGAGGAACAGCGTACTCTTAGAAGCACTAGAACCAATGTCAATGCTGATGTTAATGTCGACGAAAAGAGTGATTCTGATGACAGTGATACTTGTGACAATTCATCAACATCGAGTTCTTTACAAGAGAAAAATAAAACACAAAACGATAAAATTTTTAGTATTAAATCTAAAATAACATTCGAGAATGATAGTGATACTGATAAAATGTCAAATCAACCAGATTTAAATAGCGTTAAATTGGAGCCGGAAACTTTGGATAATCCAACAGGATTTGAAGAAGTATCTGAAATGAGTGCTACACCATTACCAAATGATGAGGAAGATACTCCTAAAGAAAGTGAGAAAGATGTACCAAGCAGTGATATATTCCAATTACCTCATTTTAAGATAAGCTATTCTGAATCGGGATCTAAGGAATATATTTGTTGTATTAATAACACACAGCACTATAAATCGACTTTATTAATATCCTTAAAAAGACATGTACAGATGAAACATTCTGAGAAATGGGATGGTTATTGCTGCATTTGCAAAGCCATAGTAACCCCTCTAGGAGTTCATAATTTTTATAATTGCCTAAATCATTTTCTTGATAATCATTTTGATAATATTCCCGTCTTGGAGAAAGTCGTAACAGAAAGTACTGAACAATCTAGTATAGAAACGAAAAATACTGAGGCCATGAGTTCTCCTAAACCATTTTTATCTGTGCGACCTTTATCAGAACTTATTTCTAAGAATACTGAAATTGAATATCCCACAAATACTGAGAGTTTTCCCAAAATTGAAAGTGTGGTAAGTCTCGGAACGGCAGTGGAATCCAATAATAGTGCATTTATGTATCCCCGAACAGAAGTTCCACAAGCTGAACCTAAAAATTACTTATACGAAGAAGCCCAAGTCGAAATTATGTTGAAGAAAAATAGAATAGTATTGGATGCTATGCTGACTCATGAAAAATTGGTCCACGTATTCAAATGTGCGGGAAGGTTTTGTTCCTTTACAACTGACAGCGCAGAAGACGCTCTTCTCCATGCGAGCACACACACGAGAGTAGGGGGAGACAATGCATTGAAATGTGCTTATTGTGATTACGATACTTCAGACAATGCCATCGATTTGGTAACACATGTGTTCAAAACACACGGATACTGCCAATACGTATGTGGCTTTTGTTTTTACCGAGCGGCTGCGAGCCAATTAGTCAACGCGCATATATGCCGGTTACATGAAGAAGCACAAGTTAAAACGGTTTTGAAAACTTCCTTTGCGACTGAACCCAGTAATGAGACGACACCTTTAACGAGAACAGATGCCGTTCCATTCTACACATGTAATATCGGTAAGTTTAGTGTAATTTATTTCTTTAGATTTACAACAATGAGTGAATTATTTTCTCTTTTAGTTTAAACAACATTTATTTCTTTATTTTTTTGATTTATTTTGATTGAAAGAATTTAATCTTGATTACAGAAGGAGAAGAAAATACCGTATGCAAATTTAAAACTTACACACCAGGAAAGTTTTGTGAACATATAACACTTAAGCATAAAAATACAACTGTGTATAAATGTTTCGTAAGTATTATGTCTTGGCTCTTGGCTTGAATTTAATGGTTAATTAGTGGAAAATGTTTTGAGCACAATTCTTTTTTCAGGAATGTTATTCATCTTCAACATCAGTGGCAGAATTAATTCAACATTTGAAAACACATGGTCTGAGACTATATCAATGCGTTTGGTGTGTCTTTGGCGCTGATAATGAAAATGACCTATTAGCCCATGCTTCAAGCAAACATCCCACATTACAGCCTCAAGCATATTTGAGAGTTATTACCAACAAGGTAAAACGCACAATATTTCTAATGTTGATTTCATTATAAGAAAAATTAAGAATATTGCAGTTATATTTAATTATTATTTCATTTACAGGAGGGTACCACGGAATATAGAGTACTACCTCTAGCGCATCTTAACAAATCTAAAATCCCAACATTAGATATAACACCTGCTGGTGTAAAAGAAAATCCAGTAAAAGAAGCCGAAAGATCTGTAGACTTGGAAAAACTCATTGGTCATACGACAAATTTTATAGAATCTATGGCTACCACAGCGCCCGCAGTTGTTGGATTAGGATCTAATAACAAAAATGAAGATACAGATAATAGTTTTCTATTACATCCATCAACAAGTTTGGAATCTGGCCCAGTCACACCTCCCGCTTTTGTTCCAGAGGCTCATACACCAGCTCTTAATATTAAGGCAGAGGAACCAAAAACATCACCAGTAAAATCTTCGCTGAACACATCAGATGAAATAGTGTGCTTAGATAGTGATGATGAGGACAACTCGAATACTTCGCATAATATTGTTAGCGAGAGTTCTTTTCCCAAAGCATCAGTTGAAACGGAAACAAAGTTACCCATGCAACTTTTATATTTGTGTTCAAAATGTAAGCTTATATCGAAAAATTCGAAAATATTTAAAAACCACATTCAATCGTGCTTCCATCCTCATATTATAGAAGTGCCGTGCGCATACTGCTCATTTAAAAGCACTAGATTACGATTAGTGAAACATTATACTCAAACTCATCTGTTAAAAGCGGGGAATGTTAATCTATTTTATTGCTTCAAGTGTCCAGATGTTTTCACTTCGTTGATGCAAGCGAAATACCATCTTAAGTCGCTTCACAACGTAACAAATTATAATGTATTTTCGAAATATCTGAATGGACAGCTACAATGCGTCGTGGGTGAGAATGTAAAGAAGACTGTCGTTAGACGCAAACGATCTTTGGGTAGCGGTGATAAAGTTGAGGAACCACCTGCTAAAATGAAAAAATTTGGTCCAGAAGATGTCGATCAGTTGCCTATAAATCCTATCTTGGATTATTCAGTTTGTTGCGCTCTCTGTGAATTTAGTACAAAAGTTCGTTTAAATATGGTTCGTCATTTACAACTCCATGCAAATCAGCAGCCGGTTCCGCAAACTGCGCCGGTGAACCCAGTTCCTCATCTTGAAACAAATGAAAAGCATTTCGATAAAATGGTGAACCTGGCGTCGAGTTCTTTAACTATCCGTTCAACGGAGAAAACTAACAAAAACGAAAGTTCTATGGTCAGCGTCCTCATCCCAGCTGAAGATGCAGCGCGCTATCCCAAATATGTTCCCGAGAGACAACGCAACACCTGTGGTGCTAAAGGTTGTGCGTACATATCTGTTGATGAAAACATGTTGAAATATCATTGGGAGGCGCTGCATTCTGGAAGCAATAGTTTTCATTGCGTTCATTGTCCACCTAACCAAGCTTTAGACACCACGTTACCTCTTACAGCGTCACGCATTATAACTCATCTAAAAATGCATGACGTTCGCCTATATGCGTGTTCGCAATGTCCTTATTATCATTATAAACGTCAAGTATTAGAAAAACATATCAAGGAGATTCATAAGACAGGTAAAGTTATGATTGTTAGAGAGGAAATTAGTCTTCCTCCAGTAAATACTGCACAACCGGTAGCGCCACCGATCGCAGCGCCTACGATGGATTTGAAACCATGGCAGTGCGGTCTGTGTGAATTTAAGAGTTTGTTACGACCCGATGTGATCGAGCATTGTGCAAAGAACCACCAATCTAAGATGCAATTTAAATGCGCTTATTGTGCATTTAGAACTTCAAATATGGAAAATATAACAAAACATCAATCATTGTCTCATCAAGGGAAACCCGAGGAAACATTTTACTATTACTACAGAGAGGGCTCTCTGCCAAACTCCGATGGGGTTCCATATTGGCAAATGCAAAAAAAGAAGTATAACATTCCTGAAACGCGTGTGAAAGTGGAAGTTTCTGAAACTGTAACGTCAGCTACGCCTAGTGTACCTCAAAATCCACCTGCTCCTTCGGTTGATTTGAATATAGTAAAAAAAGAAATCATAGAGGCTCAAGAAGAAACCATTGAAGACATTTGTAAACAATTCGGACAATTTTGCGAACCGAATGGGCTGAAATATAAATGTTCGTTATGCAAGAACGTCATAGAAGATACGAAGGAGGCGATGCAATCACATTTGTATGAAGAATTAAAATACAGGAAGTAAGTAAAACAAATATTACATTTCGTAAAAAATGTTGTGTGGTTTTATGAAACCACGGTAAAAGTGAAACTTTTTTTCACACTATAGACATTTAACTAAAAATTATCGTATTTGTACGATAATTATCGTACGGTTCCGAACACTGCTTTATACCTACTCGGCAGCCGACCGTCACGCGACATGCGCTACACAGACCAAAAAGTTTGAGACGATGTAATAAAAGTTTCACTTTAAAAAATTAAATTTATCTATATTTTGATATGTTTAAAAAATCCATGGATATCACGTCAGCTACATTATCATCGTGATGCCTGTTCGCATAAGAAATATATTTTTATATGTACTGCAGTAAGGCTGGTTGCAGAGCTTGACCGACCATCAGTGCGTACCGTCGGTCCTGACGATACGCATCAACAATGTGTATGACTATGACACTAATACGCATGACAATACGCGTGCGTATGGTCGGTCTAGCTACGAACGGTTTTATGAATTTCCATACATATGACAAGCGCGACTGACGTACGCACTGATGGTCGGTCAAGCTCTGCAACCAGCCTTATTATTTATGTATTAAAATGATTAACTTTCCACATTTCAGATGGGGCTGTAGTATATGCTTGTACAAAGCTTTTCACAAACGCGGCTTAAGTGAACATATGCAGTCTGAACATCGCCAGAATCGAGATCCAATAGAGTTAAAAGTAGACATGAGGATAGAGAAGTGGGTGACTAAACTATTGGAATATCAAGAATCAATAATTGAGAAGAATAAAGAGAAATTGGCGCAACAGAAGGCAGAAATACTCAAACAACCGCCTGGGTCGTCACTATTACTGTCTTCTCAGTCCAACACCGTTCCCATACCGAAACCTTCCACTCCTACTACAGAGAACACAAGCTTGGAAGAATTAGAAAATAAATTTGGTCCCTTTGGTGCTCCCGTGAACTCGTCCTTCTGTTGTCCAAAGTGCAACGATGTTATTCAGGAAGAAAGCTTTATGCGCGATCACTTGGAAACTGAATTAAACAAGATAAGGTAAGTTATGAGTTTTATATTTTGTTACGTTTTCATTTCTAATCGATTATAAATATATCGGGTAAATAAATAAATCACAAACATTTACAGGTGGTGTTGTAGCGCATGTCCGTTGACATTCCAGTCGTACCATCAAGCTCAGTTCCACTGCAAGACGCACACGGGCATGTCGTCGCGCCCACTCGAAGCTCCCAGAGACACGGGGCTCAGAGCTTCGTGGGTGAATGCTGTCTTGGATACGCAGAAGAACTTAATGAAACGCGATTCTGCACCCGATTGTGCAGGGACTCAGACCATCAGCCAACCCCACTCGCCAGAACCAGACAACTCCTTGCTCGTAGTCAGATACGAAGAAAGGGTACCGACTCCAGAAGTAGAGGCGATGAACAGAACAACCAGCGAAGACGAGAAACTTATCATTGACGAACCGCTCAAGAATAGAAAGAGGAAAGCTCCTCTCGTTTGCGATTATTGCACCTACTCGACCACGAGCGACAAATTCTTGAAAGATCACAAATTACGTCATTATGGCCTGCAACCGTCGACCTGCTTCTACTGTAAATTAACCGGATCAGCAAAAACGCTGTTGAAACATCAAAAGATTTATCATTCCAATCAGCCGCCTAACATAGTACCCACGGAGCTTCCCACCACCGATCCGCACACTTGGATAAACGACCTAAAAAACCGTAGTGCATACAACGTTGTTATTTGTTTGCGATGCCAGTCACCTTTAATGGAGACGAGTGCCCAATCGCACGTGCACGATGATTCCGAACCAGAATTTAGTAAGTTCGGAGAAGTTGTTGTAAAATGCACGACTTGCACCACGTTACATAAGGACCTCAATAAATTTTCAATTCATAGTAAGTCTCAACATCCGGACGATAATAACTATGTGTTTTATAAACTCGCTCAAAATAAACTGCCGCAGTTCAGTTGCTCTTATTGCCCACAGAAATTTAGTCTGAAGAAAGATTTAAAAGCACATATCGAGTGTTCGCACGTAGGCGAAGTAAGTAAACAAACGTTTGATTCTCTTCAGAGTTCCTCTGCTCAAAGTGATGTGATTTTATTAGATGATGAAGATGAAGATGACGAATCAACGGCTCAAAAAGTGCAACCACCCAGCAGAAAAGTTGCAAGAAAATCTACAGCAAAGTTGCCAAATATCAGGGCTGTGGCTAAGAAGTCAACAACAAAACCACCTTTTTCTGCACCACGTGAAGAAGAAGAGTACTCATATTATGGCACCAAACCATCGACCGATGATCTTGAAAACGTAACAACTTTAATGCCGTTTTATAATACGCTTATGCCATTTACCTATAAAAAGTTGAAAGAAGTTCTTAACATTACTCCTCAAGTGTTAGTGGAAAAATTAGATTTATCGAGGAAAAGTGATTGTATATAGATTTATTATTATGAACAATTCCTAATTGTCTACCTTATGGGGAGTCTCTTATCTGTGATTCAAGCATTCTTAATTTAGTTTATAAATACCTTAACTCATTAGTTATATTTAAGATTTTCTAGAATTTATTGATTTTTCGACTGATTTAGTGATAGATTCTTAAGTCAGATTTAATTTTGTTTGTTAATTTGTCAGCGTACTGTATTCAGATTGTACCAATTTGATTACTAGGTATTCAGAATTGTGTTGATATAAACAATATCATGTATACAGGGTGTAATCGTTAAGTGTGCACAGGCGATTATTCCGTAACTATTACAGATATCAAAAAA
>CAJQZM010041052.1:0-17336 GCA_907164665.1 Colias nastes | reverse complement strand
ATTTTGTTAAGTTTTGGTCAATGCGGATGAAGCTGCGGGTGGGTAGCTTAGTTTATCTATATATATAAAAATGAAACCCGTTTCGCGTTGTCACGGCATCACGTGTGAACGCCTGAACCGATTTCGATAATTCTTTTTGACGTGACAACGTCTTATAATTCGATAAAGCCGGCTGCACGCACGAAAAAACATGACTCATGCGGCGTTACCTCGCTCTGACTCATCTGAGGCGTTCCATGTAAGGCTTGAAGTGCGAGCGAGAGCGCGGAACGAGCGACAAAGAAGCACAATCGGACGTTGTCACGTTCAATTATCGTCAGTAAGACTTTACAGACAACCAATTTTTTTTAAAATGTTTGTGGAAGTCCAAGGATGGTTCTTGTAGAGATTCTTTATACATATAATACTATGATCAATATTGGGAGAAGCCTCTGGCTCCTGAGCTGAGACACAGTTTTAAACTAGTTCGGGAGCCGAAGGATTCATTATTTAGACCTGTATAATAATTATTATGTCAATAAAGATTTTTATTTTATTATTTTTTAGAGAAAGCGTAAATATGTACCACGGGCGAAGCCGGGGCGCACCGCTAGTAAAATATAAATTGCATATTGTTTAATGCTAAGTGATGAAATAACATTCTACTCGACGACCTAAGAGGAATACCTACCTAAAGCCTACCTCAGTATTTTATTGATTTATCTTTAAGTTTTGTATGCATTTAATGCATATTTTTTATATTAGTCAGTTCTTTAAAGAAACGAATCTTCAATGGCGGCGCTTATCATTCCCTCTCGCTCACACACGGCCGTACGGTATGCAAAAAAAAAAGGGAAAAATAAAATCACTAAAATGTATTTGATTTTCCCTATAATAGTTTTTATCATAAATTTACAATGACAATTATGCATTTGCGAAAGTAAATAATGTTTTATTGGAATTTGACAAAATATGTTCTTTGGGAAAAGTTGTTCAGTTTTATGGGCTTATTACAAGTATTATGGGGATTTTATTACATTCTGTATACGTAAATATGATAATTCATATAAATACACAAATACAATAACAAAAAAGTTTGTCAACAAACAATTTGAAATAATTAATAAAATAATTATCAATTTACGTTATTTTTATTTTCTTTTTTGCTGATCCTACCATCTGTCAAAGTCAGCTTTGGCCGCCATTGAAGATTCGTTTCTTTATTGAACTGACTAATAATAGGTAAGAGTTTGCGTGAATCTCTGGTGTTATGGCAAGCAAGGTAGCTGTTTAATGTTTTTTTCATCATCTTTCTTTTTAGATTGAAAGGGGACATAGCATTGTTAAAAAAATCAAATGTCCTTCATAAAATAGGCTTTTTTCAAATAATAATTAATTTATCAACTGAATTCATTTATAGGCGCTACAATGTAATTGTTTTATCTAGATCGATTTGATTTAATGCTTAAAAAATCAAATTTCTTAATCTTTCAAAATTGCACCTGTTGATAAGAATTACATATATAAAAGGCTAATAAATTCGTTGAACTATGATACGAGGAAGGTTCTCCAATATGTTCAAGTACATCGCTCTCTTCGCCTTCGTGGCTGTGGCCCAGGCTTCCACCAATGTGCACACATGTAGGTAAGTACTTAATAAGGTACAAGGGTAATTTCGAATGACGGGGTAAATGCAATAATGTTAAATTAACTAGTGATAGATATTTCTCCGTAATAGAATACTTAATAAAATTAACTAGATACAAAATATGTCAATGAAAATATTTTTGTTGATTTAAAAGATCATTTTCTCTTCAACATCTTTAATATTTCCTTTGTTTAATAGACTAAAATTAGAAAATATTGAAGCTAAACGATGAAAAAAAAATAAGGTTTAATTCTCAGAAAGATTAATCTACGTTAAAATCTCATAATTTTAATCTATCTAAGTAAGTATACAAAAATTATAGTTTTTGTGTCGAAAATGTTCTAAGTAAGTATAGAATTTTATAACCTACTTCTTTTTAGAATATTGCGGTAGAAATTAGAAAAATCTTATTTATAAAAAAATGGGGTGTGTTTTCTAATTCACATAATGGGCTGATGAATGATGATGATGACCTGTGATGATGACGATGAAGTAGGTAATTTAATCTAATAAAAATAGAACGTATCGTACCTTCATTACTTGCATTACTAGATAAAGTTTGATAATCATTACATATCTAATATCTATACTAATATTATAAAGCTGAAGAGTTTGTTTGTTTGTTTGAACGCGCTAATCTCGGGAACTACTGGTCCGATTTGAAAAATTATTTCGGTGTTAGATAGCCCATTTATCGAGGAAGGTTATAGGCTATATATCATCACGCTACGACCAACAGGGGTGGAGCCACGGGGGTGAAACCGCGCGGAGCAGCTAGTTTATTATAATTTCATTCATAAATATGTGTTCCAGGCCGAGTGTTCACGGGCGCGCTCCCGTCGGCCACCACTATCGAGGGGTGCCACAACCCCCCGTGTGACCTGCCTCAAGGAAGAAATGCTGTCATCCACATGTCATTCAATGCACGTATGTATATTTTTGGTGTTTTTTTAAACCTATGGCTAAGGTTAGACTGAGGGACCTCAGGTACTCTAATCCAGCCGGGGTAAACCGAAGGATAGTAAAATCATCTTATATTTGCTCTTTGAACGTAGATTGTAGATAATTATTTTGTAAGTTAAATTCGTAGATACTCATTTTTGTACGAAAATTAATTCGTTCTACTGTAACGTTTTGTAAAATAATGATAATTTCTAAAATGTTAAGCGTATTTTAATCAGATAAACTTATTTAACCAACTCAGTATTTTAATTAATTCTCGTCTAGATATCATGAAACAAAATAATAATTAGTGGGAAACCTAATAGTTCAGGATCCATCGCCCATTTTTGCAAGTGATTACTATCAAGCTAATTTTCCGTGAGTAGCTTTATTTTGATGAGACGCCCAATAATTTCCTATACGAAACTCTCGATTGTTGTAGCTAACAGAGGTAACAAGGATAAATTTTTTTGATTTGATGGTTCTCAAATATTTATTACTAATTGAATTTTTTTTTGTTCAATCTCAAGATAATTATCTAAATTATTTGAAAAAATATTTGTCCTACAAAATCTATGGTTTGATCAAAGAGTCCCCTCTTTCCAATGTGTATCGATACGAGGTGAAAAAAGAAATGATTACTAACCAGCTGATTTTTTTGTTTTCACTTAGTTAATATTTATATAATTCAACGGACATATTGTCCTACAAATTGCGTAATAAATATTTGAGAACCATCAAATCAAAAAATTTTATCCTTGTTACCTCTGTTAGCTACCGCAATCGAGAGTTTCGTACAGGAAATTATTGGTCGTCTCATCAAAATAAAGCTACTCACGGAAAATTAGCTTGATAGTAATCACTTGCAAAAATGGGCGATGGATCCTGAACTATAAATATATTTTCTACATTTTGTGAGTGTTCTTCTCTTGGGCGATGTATATTGTATATTGTAATATTTGCAGCCCGCAACATAAACTCGATGCGCACGCTGGCCACGGCGTTCCTCGGCAACGTCGGTGTGCCGTACCCGCTCGGCAACAACGAGGTGACTTGCAACTTCATCACCAACACGCGCTGCCCCCTCAGCGGCGGCCAGCAGGTGCACTACACGCTGCGCATGTTCATCGAGAGGAGCTTCCCGGTGGTAAGAATATCACACATTTGACTTGAAGTATATAATTTTAATTTACAACATTTTCCACAAAACAGAGAGAGCATGAAACTGTCCTTTTTAACCGACTTCAAAAAAAAAAGAGGAGGTTATCAATTCGGCCGGTTTGTTTTTTTTTTTTATGTATGTACACCGATTACTCCGAGGTTTCTGAACCGATTTACGTGATTCTTTTTTTTGTTCGATGCGGGATGGTGTCGAATTGGTCCCATAAAAATTTTATTCGGATAGGCCCAGTAGTTTTTATTTTATGAGCATTTTTGTCTGTATTTGTAAATGTTGCAAGTGCAAGTTTGAAGTCGGTTGTTTTTAACGCAGTTATCACTTGTAAATTGTAACAATTCTTTAATAATCTTTCATTTTAAAAAGAGAACTGTCCTATCATATATTTATTAAATAAATGAAACTGTAGATGCATTGAAAACGCTGACTTTAATATCATTGGTGATAAAAGGTCCTTTAATGATACAAAGAATATTGATAAATTTATGAAATAAAAAAATGTGTGCTTAGTTTTCCTTTACAAATGTATTTTATTTTTTTTTAATTGCAGGGCACATCAACAACAGTAGAATTCCGCATTGTGGACCAACAGAACCAGCCTGTGGTGTGTGTGCGTGTGCCCATCAGGATCACAGCGTCCCGCGAGCTCGACTATGAGCCACAGATTGACGAGAATGTACAGATTGAAGAGAGCAATTAAATAAGATTGTGTTTGTCTTTGGTGTTGAATAAATATTTTTATGAAATAATTTTATTGTTTCCTTTTAATATCCTTATTTTATTAAACTGTTTTAAATATTATATTATTTCTCACAATAACATTTTTAATTACTATAGATTCTAACGTACTTTCCAAAATTAGTACTTTAATTCAATGTAGGTGTAGATTTATTATGGTCAAGAGGGGAAGAAAATTATTTCGAAATGTGAATCATTCGATGAAATTATTCGATAAAATAAAGATGATGATGATTTCATCATCACAATTCATGAAATTTAGATTTTTAACCTACGACTTGCGCTTTGAGAATATAGGGTTGAAAACTCGAAATTTGACGAGACATATGTAATTAACTTTCATATTACTGAACTTATTTAGTTTTATTTTCATAACTCTTAGGACAAAATATACTTACCTACATGTGCATTAATGTTTTCAGCAAAATGGGTATCGTTTGTCTTTTTAAATGGAATTAATGGCATTTGTTATTTATAAGAAAATATCACTGTTTGTAGAAATAAGAATAATCGTTTATAATAATCTGAAATGAATATAATTACATATTACTAGCTTTCCTCCCGAGATCTTGCTTGTGTACAAAATTTTGTACTTTATGGACGACATTTCTTACTTCTTTAGTATGAAGTTAGTATGTAATCAACTACATAAGTAATTATTATAGCAAAAGTAGGTTGCTTGCATATTCGCAAATTTATTTATTTATTTCACTCTTGCTAAATAAATCAACTTTTAGGGTTTCGAACCTCAAAAAGAAAAAACTGAACCCTCATAGGATCACTTTGTTGTACGTCTGTCTGCCTGTCTGTATGTTAATCTGTCAGTCAAGACCGTTTTGAAATTTTCAAACTTATGAGACAATGTTGTTTATGCTACAAATTTTACAAATTTCGATATTCGCAAACATACAGGGTTTCCCTGTATGTTTTTGATTCCCTTGTGAACACAGTCTTGAAAGCACAGATAAAAAAATGCTAAAAGCATAAATATTAATATTTTTTCATCGAGTAAGGGTTTTTAAGTTTGTGAAACAGACAACTTTAACCCAAAGCATAATACATTGAAATAGATTAGAGCTAGGTACCAGTAAAAACAATTACACATTATTTAACTATGCTAGATTTGAAATTAAAACATTTTATTATTCCGTCCTATTTAATTTGTGATCAGCAAACTTTCAGGAATTATCAAAACCACAATGTTAAGCTAACCATTTTGTTTGAATGACTTTAAATAAATATCAAATATTTCTGAGAAAGGTACAGAGCAATATAAGGAGCAATAAGAAGGAAGTTAATAAAAACCTTTATTTAATTTTTATTTATAACATTATTTTTAAATTATTACTAGTTTCAATTGATTTCTATCAAGTCAAACATAATAACTACCCGTGTTATTTAGATTTTTATTTTATGAATTCACCAAAATTAAAGAATGGTTTGAATTCGAGACTTGTCTTGTATGATTTTTATTGAATTTGGTCTTTAAACTTTTACATAAAATACATATTATAGTGTTGTTCATGTTTGAAATATTCTAATAAGAAATCGAGTGAATTCTAATAAATACCTATAATATAAAAGAGCAAAACCACGATGTCCTTTATGTGTAAATCTATTAACTTAATCCTTTTCAGATTACTAAGAAAGACTCTCAAATCACAATGCGAATTTTAATAAATTATTATTAAAAAAAATGTTATGTTATAAAAGAAATTAGTTTCTCATTCTGAACCTGTTTATTAATTGTTACATTAGTAAGGAAATACATCAAAGAAAACGATAAAATTATTTCACAAAACATTTATTCAACACAACAAACACAATCCTATAGACAATCCTTTTTAATTGGTCTCTTCAATCTGTACATTCTCGTCAATCTGTGGCTCATAGTCGAGCTCGCGGGACGCTGTGATCCTGATGGGCACACGCACACACACCACAGGCTGGTTCTGTTGGTCCACAATGCGGAATTCTACTGTTGTTGATGTGCCCTGGAAATACGAAAGCATTTAAATGAACACATATTTGATTATTTGTCAGTCATATTTGTTTCGTGAAATTACTTTTTATATCCAACGCTATACATTCGGCTGTGTTCAATGCATCTACAGTTTTATTCTTTCAATAAACAGGTGAGGCAGTGCTCATCAATATTCATATTTTGAAATATGAGATTTTTGAATAATTGTGACAATTTTAAAAGACCAACTACAGAGCTTTTTGCTCTCTTTTCTGTAGAAACTGTTTTCCAAACTGATGTAAAAGATTATTGTATGCTTTTGTCAATTGACCTAAAAAGTGCTTTTAAGTAAATTGAATAAATAAATGTGTGTTATTCTCACCACGGGGAAGCTCCTCTCGATGAACATGCGCAGCGTGTAGTGCACCTGCTGGCCGCCGCTGAGGGGGCAGCGCGTGTTGGTGATGAAGTTGCAAGTCACCTCGTTGTTGCCGAGCAGGTACGGCACACCCACGTTGCCGAGGAACGCCGTGGCCAGCGTGCGCATCGAGTTTATGTTGCGGGCTGCAAACGATATTACAATATACAACCGTCCCAGAGAGCTACAACTCACAAAATGTAGAAAATATATTTAGGTTTCTCCCTAATTATTATTTTGTTTCATGATATATGTAGACCAGAATTAATTAAAATACTGAGTTGGTTAAAAAAGTTTTGTTAGGGCTGGGTTAAACTGTAGTGTCAGGTCAAAAGTTAAAAAAAAAACACCAAAAATATACATACGTGCATTGAATGACATGTGGATGACAGCATTTCTTCCTTGAGGCAGGTTACACGGGGGGTTGTGGCACCCCTCGATAGTGGTGGCCGACGGGAGCGCGCCCGTGAACACTCGGCCTGGAACACATATTTATGAATGAAATTATAATAAATATGTAATGATTATCGAACGTTATATAATACAAGTAATGAAGATTGTTATACTATGATCACACGTGAGATAATTGAATGATATCTTCGTGATCATCTGTGTAGGTATCGTTTCCAATTGGTTTTACAAAAATCCATTTTCATCACCTTATATCTTTTTACATAAGCATTATACCGATTATAAACATAAATATTTGTAACTATGTGTATATGGATAAATTAATTATTTAAGGTTAAGTCAGAATAATTATTTCATCAAAATCTGGTATAAATATACTTTAACAAAATTACGTTCTAATTATTATAATATTCAAGCTTCTTAACAGAATTCATAGAAACAAGAACTGAGATTACTATATTTGGATATTTTTGCTTAAAATCTTTATAGAGATATCCTTAATTTATTTTGTCGATTTCAATTTACGCGTTTCATAATCATAATTTTAGCCAATTCATCAAATTCTAAGAGAATGTTTAATTTGTCAAAGAGATGATCAAATGAAATAAATTATGATATCTAAAGGGGTAAATAGGTGATTATAACCCATTAGGTATATAGGAACGGAAGATTTATTATTTCGTTTTGACTGACTTCTATTTTCTTAGCTATTCTATAAACCTATATTTAATTATTTATTCACTTTTTAAATCTGACATTTTCAAATACTTAGTTATTTTCAAATACTTTTGTATTAAAAAAAAATATATTATCCTCGGAAAAAATTTCGTTGTTATCTAAATTCAAAACACATTTTTTTATTAACAAAATCCAGGATACTGGTTATTTTATTTTTATAATAGTATATAATTTTTTAATCTTTTATTATATTTGAATAAAAATATAATATACTTACATGTGTGCACATTGGTGGAAGCCTGGGCCACAGCCACGAAGGTGAAGAGAGCGATGTACTTGAACATTTTGGAGAATCTTCCTCGTATCATAGTTCAACGAATTTATTAGCCTTTTATACATATATGTAATTCTTATCAACAGGTGCAATTTTGAAAGATTAAGAAATTTGATTTTATTTTAAGTGTAAATCAAATCGATCAAGATAAATTAAATACTTACATTGTTACGCCTACGAAATTTGAGTAATTAGTAATTACTTAAAAAAAGAAAAAAAGCCGTTAGACTACAGACTACTGCTTTTTTAATTTATTTGGTCTAGGTACTCCATATTATTTTGTTTCAATTAAGAGGAATCTAAACATACCACAGATCACAGAAACTAAAGGGAGATATGGTTAGGGGGCGGGGCCGGTGTCGCAGCAATATGTACAAAAAGAGAACAAACTGTAGCGGTGCTGTATACGTACGTCACTTACAATCTTGTGTGCGAACGAATAGTCGCTCTCATATTTTTGTGTGATGACACGCACACAACGCGAAGTAGGTATTGTTTTGATTTTGTTTACTGCAGTTGTGTGCGTAAATTTTTTATGAGACACGGTTTCGTACTCAGCGCAAGCGATTGGCATCTCTCTAGATCTCTATGAAACATACCAATCATAAAAAAATTCATCAAACTTTTTACTCTACAGGCAAATACCTATTATGTTCATCAAAACCTAGAATGAAATTTCGTTTATGTCAAAACCTTAAAATATAGCAATAAAATGTAAATAATAATTTATGAATTCATCACAGGACATCTAAATCATGAAAGAGATGCATAAATCATGAATCAGCAAGTATGTATGTCCTTCCATCCATCATCAAACATTTTTAATTATTATCTCATTAAACCTAATCTAAGCTGATAATAATATAACAGATATTGCAAGTAAAACCGCGGGCAAAACTAGGATAATTAAAGACCCCCAACAACAGATATAATGTTGTGCGATATTTTCACAGGTCACAGATAACAGAACTTGGCAGACACCTGCACTTTCTGATAATGTTATAAACGATGTTAATTTTGATTGAATTATTTTTAATCATCATAAATCTTGTATTGTCTACATAAGTTTTAAATCTTTCCTACTTTATTTTTAAACGTGAAACGTTTTTGAGATGTTATCCTCAAAGAACAAATAAATGAATACCTATCCCATAAGTAGTTACTTATATTTGTTTGAACCAGTCAGAGAAATTCATGACAAATTTCTTCCTAAGTCAGCAGCTTGTACGGTTATGGCTTCTAATTCAGCTGGTTATACATATTATGTAGATGAGAAAAAAGTGTAAGTTTGTGATGTGTGCGGTGTGCCTCACAACCCGCAGAATCAGTAATTTCTTCAAGAAATATCTGAACTTAAAGTTAATGAACTTATTAATTAATACGTTTAGGGATATAAGATAGGATAAAAGTTGAAAAAGATATATCTGTATTCATGCGAAGTCACATGCTAAAGTTATCATAATATCTCATTGCATTCGATTCCAAACAAACAGAACTAAAAACGTATTGATTGAAATCGTCGATAAACTCCCATACCTACCTCATAACTTGCAAAAGTTGACGCGATAACTCTAACAAAAAAAGGGAATTGAATTTTAAAAATTTGAAACCTGCAGGCGTATCCGTAACTTCGACTAACTTTTTGAGGCACATGATATAGAATTTCACAACGAATCGTGTAGCTGAAATAGAAGCGAAAAGTTTATTTTTTTATTTCAAAAAGTTGCCAGCTAAGAGATTAGGGCTGGTATGCGGGATGTTTATATATTTAAATAAATAAAATATTGAACTTTAATTATTAATAACATTTACGATTATTATTTTATGCAAATTAATATTTCCTTCTTGTTGTAGCATTAGTAGTAAGTGTAACATTATTTTGTGTGGAAATTTTTGGTTCTTTGGCCTGTTAGGTTCCCCATTTTTTAAGAAACATAATATGTATTACGTATGTCTCAGTATATTTCTTACATCTTTCACCGATTCAAGAACATGGTAATACAGATAATGTGCTGATACACTAAAAAACAATGTAATTTTAGCACATTCATAGAGATTCAAATCTTAGAGGCTGATCATTGCCCCTTGCACCTTTCCACGCAGTAAATCATTGCCTGAAAAGGCCTGAAACAACTAGTCTAGAAAGAGATTTAAGGAAGTCAACAACGGTTAAATTCAGATATTAAGTATTATAATTTTCCTACTTATCAGCCCTAACGAAAAACAGTAATATTTATTTCTATCGCGTGTTAAAATATGAAATACGAATATAAGCCGGCATTCGGAATGTAAAGTCATTTTGGTTTAACGTTGATTTAATTATGTGTTTTATAATGCATAGCACTTTTGAGGATATTTATTTCCAAGAGGTAAGTTATTTTAAGGCAGGATTTACTTTAATATTTCTTTAGAAATAACTTCATTACAATATGTAGCTTATTTATTACTTTCGATCATTATGGAATTTTGAGTTTTCTTTCTTGTATTTTAATTAATTATTATGGGTTACAGATATTGTCAGATTTTCAATGGCCCGCACCAATCCTACTAATTCTAATATTATAAATGCGAAAGTTTGTGAGGATGTGTACGTGTGTGTTTGTTACTTTTTCACGCAAATAAGTACTACTGAACCACAGATCACAGAAACTACTGAACGGATTACAATGAAATTTAGCACACATATAGGGTAACTTGGATTAACAGATATGATAGGTTTTATCCCGGAAATACCACGGGAATCCCACTATGCGGAATTTTCTTTGAAAACGCGGGTGAAGCCGCGGGCGGAAAACTAGTTTAAGCATACTTTTAGTATACAATTTACTGTTAATGTTTGATATTTCATCACGACTAAAGTATTAATAGATTGTTACAAAGACACAAAACACTTTCCTTTACACGAAAATATTTGTGGACATAGGTCATCATGGACAGTACTAGGTGTATACTGTATAGTGAAGTATTCCCAATAAACAGTGCTTAAATTCAACGTCATGTAACGTCATGTCAATACTGAAATCCGATAGTGTGGGTAATGCAATTTTCAGGCCGGCGAATAAAATGGCGGCCGTGCATTGGAGTGGAATGCACCAGTCATTTGCAACAGACATCTGATATTTTGTTACTGGTACATTAATATCAATATGGGATACGGTTGAATGTAAAAGGGGTAAACTATTGGAGTTATAGGTGTGAAATAGTTCAATTGTCTCTTATTAGAGTGCTTGGTAGTATTATGATGGATATAACAAGGATATAACCTTGATATAAACCTATGAAAGTAATATTATTATATGTATATTGTCTTTTGTTTTACTATAATTTATTATAATGTGTAGTTTTATACAGATTAGAGACAGACGTTTACCTATAAAGAAATTTCCCATATTCTTAACACGTGATTTTTATTTACTAACAACTAGAACTACCACAAACGTTTATCTGTAATATAAAATAAGCATATTTTCTTTTTTCTTTGACTTGACACAATACTCAATCTGAAAATATCTTGCTACATTTGACACAATCCGAACTATTATCACCGTAAAATAACCTCAAATCATCTGCGGATTTCAATTCCACGAAATCTAGAGGACCTACTTTTTCATTTCGTTCCTTGTGGTGGAAAATTGGCAAATTTGTTCGCATAAAGCAAATAGACCGAATGATTATGTAGATGGAATGAATGGTGAGTGCAGAGTGGCCGATGGCAGAGAAAATTGAACGAATGAGCTGGTAATACCTTTGTTATGGGAATAAATTACGGAATTTATTAATTGACGTGGTCGAATATTGCTGGCTTGTGATAATTTACGAATAATGGTCTTATATAAATTCTAGAATGTTTGTTGAAGTGGCTTTCTGACTGGATATTCATTATGTTCCTTTTTATATTGTGTTCTTTATATTATTGGCAATTTGAAATTACTCTAGCATTGAGGTTCTGGAATTTAGTTACCTTTTAGCAACACAAGGATTATTAACACTTTTATCTTATCAAACTAATATTATAACAGTGTAAGCTTATGATAAAAAATCGTTGAATATATATTTACTGTAAAAATAACGATTGATTCTTTTGTTGGTCTTGACTATCACATATGTTTATTTTTACCCAATTACTACGCAAAGCCGAGGGCTACAACTACAAGAGAATAAAGGGAGATTCGTTGGCCGTGTTTTTAGGATATTTGTGCTTGTTTTAACGGAGCTTTGTCCTGAAAAAGAAAAAAGAGGTAGGACAGATGAGGGCTCTTTTTCAACCTATTTTTTCGGGTACTTTTGTATTGTTTGTGAACGAATGCATTTTACTTAAAGCGAGCGTGGTGGAAGTATACTTTTTCATTATTTACTTAAACATGTATTGCAATATATTACATACAGTATATTTTATAATATTGAATTGATTTTATAGGGTCTAAAAAATTGCAATGTAGATATTTAAAACATATTTATCTCATCGTTCTATTTGCTGTAATTGTCGCGATTTTCGAATTATAAATGTCAATAGTTTTCCAATTTCCATTGTGTAAGTGAAGATTTAATTTTATTCGTATATCCTTCTGAATTTGTTTTGGTTATTTAGGTATTTATTTACCTATCGTTGCAACTGATGTAGATAATAAATTAAATTGTCATGACGTGCTAAGTCTGCAACACTGGTGACGTCATCTATTTAAATCTATCTAATGGAGGGTCAAAAATATAATAGTCCGGATGAAAGTAGAAATGATGATTGATGCGGGAGATTATCTTACATCTCTGAGACTTCCTAGACGGGAAGGGTTAAGATCAAACTTGTGGTAAAAGTTCTTCATACTGGCTACCGTTTTATTTTGTACCTACGTAAAATAATAATATACAATGTGTTATATGTATGCTTTACTCGTTAATGTTGAGTGTGATGGGGCATGAAACATGATGATTAAAATAATATTATTACATATTGCCACAGATAATACACACTAAAGATATTACGACTTATATTATTATGGTGGTATTACAGTTACTAGAGGCTTTTGAATCACGTATTTTATTGTAAACAGTATAGTCTTTATCTGAATAAAAATAATATTTATCCATTTGCTTACTAAAAATATGTATCATCGTCTATAGTCATGAACTAATGAAACATTTTAAATAATAATAAAGTAACATTGGTTTATTACTAGATACTACCTATTCTGTCATACATAAAAAAGTCCCATGTCCCCAAGTGGGGTAAGGGGCAGATGCATTATACATCTGTTTCACTGATCGATTTTCTTTAAGGACAAATAGGTGATCAGCCTTCTGTGTCCTACCAGACCAAGACATTTTTTTTTCTTCGTCTCCACCGGGAATCGAACCCAGGACCCCTCGGTGCTACGCTCACGCGTCAACCACTGTACCTACCAAGGAGGCGGTCATACATAGATAGTCTTTTTTCATTTGCGATCGAAGTCAAAACTAAAACTCACCTCTACATGCCTCTACGCCTCTCTACGCTAAAAGGCGGTCTAAAACGTATAAAAAATAGCATAATCAAATAGAATTCGAGCATTTTTAAATTTCACGTCTGAAAATACCTTAACATTTCATACCACGTTTCATCTGCAATCGAAGTCAAAACAGCTAAAACTCACCTCTCTGCTAAAAGGCGGTCAAAAAGCTCAAAAAAAAGGCTTAATCAAATAGAATTCGAGCGTTTTAAAATTTCACGTCTGAAAATACCTTAACATTTCATACCTCTTTATAGATCTATGTCTTCTATTTGGTTGGACACTTTTCCAATAATGTACCAACTTGATAAGATCTCCAAGTTTGTATAAAAAGATTTACCTGGAACCACTGTGAAGATATTGAAGATATCTCGTTCATCTTGACCTAGGAAAACTTTGTTCAAGTGTCTGATGGACTTTATGTAATCTATACTTATCTATACTATATCTAATATTATACAGCTGAAGAGTTTGTTTGTTTGAACGCGCTAATCTCAGGAACTACTGGTCCGATTTGAACAATTACATCGGTGTCATCGGTGTAAGATAGGCGATAGCCAATGTATCGAGGAAGGCTATAGGCTATAATATATATTATATCATAAGACCAACAGGAGCGGAGTAATAGGGGTGAAACCGCGGAGCACAGCTAGTCTATAATATAAAAATGAATCGCAGAATGTGTTGGAAATCGAGAACGGCTGAACCGATTTCGTTAATTCTTTTTCTTTTTTTATAATATTCCTTGAAGTACGAGGATGGTTCGCTAGTTAGAGATAGAGAGCTGAGTGTAACATTAAAATACAAGTTGTAAATATGACATTAATTAAAGTGTTATTAAAGTATTCAAATGAGCATATTTCTTTTTTTGACTTAACTACTGATTGATATTTATAGAAGAATAAGTTCTATAGATAAATAATAATACTACAAGTAAAGTAGTAGTGTTCTTGAGTATAAAATATTCCTTAAAATAACGAAATACTCTTCATCTATACTAATCAAAAAATTTTCTAATAATAAAGTTAAACCAATGTTAAATTGCAAAACCAAAGCTTAAAAAGGCTAATTATGATACGAATGAAAAGCTATTTATTTCCTTACACTTTACAATATAGGTACACACACACACACACATTTTCAACATAACACACAATTTGTACAAGTAAATGCTAGGACCTTCGCTAACAATGTGATGGATACTGACAATATTTCTTTACAACAATGCATCGTCAGACGAATATACTTTTCTTCAGTGTTGCTTTTACACCGACGCGAATTCTGTGTACAATGTTGGCATATTTTATGCATTTAAAAAAGAGCGTGTGTGCTGAGCACACGTGTCAAAAGTGCAACATATTTATTAAGATTCAAAAATACCAAAACCGTCGCTTTACTACTCGATGACGTGACGGTATTGCCATGACGGGACCTTAAAATTTTACTCTAAACGCGCCTATAGAAGTTTCACTTCTGACACATGTGCTCGGCACATAAAATTTGCCAACATTGGTAATACAGCATTCGTATCGGTGTAAAGCAGCACTAAAGAACTGTTTTAACAAAAATCTAAATCTAAACAAAAAATAAACCAACATATTCTATACGTAACACAACTCACAAGGGATCTATACATACCGAAGGTCAGGACTGGCTATGGACAAAAATGCTTTACATTTGAAGGTGCCCAATTTTATTATAAACTCACCAGTTATATAAAAACAGCTAAATCGATGTATGTATTTATAAAGCGCCTAGCTGATCACATACTTAATGACCAATCACTTCTGGAATATAACAACTTACCTTTGGAATAGCTGTGCCCGGACGACTGTTTCATTATTTATTTACTTTGTTATGTTATTCTCATGTATTTAAGTCTTTAAATGAGAATAAATGATTCTTTAAACCTAAGTGTTGAAATTGAATTTTCACTTTGAGTGTTGAAAATTGATATATCGACTTTTTCTTTACGATTATCGCGCTCTTTTTAATATTACATATATTACTGTTTATTGTTATTAACACTTTTTTATACAAAGTATTAGGCATGTGATATGCTTACCTCACTTCTCACTATAAAGACGTATATTTTGAAGTGGTTCTAAAGGAAAAATGTTCACTTCGGTGTAATAGCAAGCCAAGCTACCCTACAATAAAAATATTATGCATGTACCGGGGACATATTTTTTCCTTGTCGCGTAAGTAAGGACTATTGAAGCGTAGGTATACCTATGGTATATTGAGTGTCTATGTTCTGTACATTTGTTTTATTTATCACAACATAGTATAAAACAAAGTCGCTGTCGTTGTCTGTCCGTCCCTACGTATGTTTAGAACTTTAAAACTATGCAATAGATTTTTGATGGGTTTTTTTACGGAAAAATTTGGAAATTTTTAATATGTGTGAATCTAATCTATAATAAAATGGGAATGTCTGTTTTTAATATTGAAATAACCGATTTTTACTAAATGCATATGGCTGTATAAACTGTACATATACCACAATAGTAACATTTTAACAATTTTTGTTTGTCTGTCTATCTGTTTATACGGCTAATCTCAGGAACGACTGGACCGATTTTGACGCGACTTTCACTGACAGATAGATTGTTATTATCTATACTAATATTATAAAGCTGAAGAGTTTGTTTTTTTGAACGCGCTAATCTCGGGAACTACTGGACCGATTTGAAAAATTCTTTCGGTGTTAGATAGCCCATTTATCGAGGAAGGTTATAGGCTATATATCATCACGCTACGACCAACAGGAGTGGAGCTACGGGGGTGAAACCGCGCGGAGCAGCTAGTAAGGAATAACTTAGGCTATTTTTATACCGATATTCCCACAGGAACATAAGGATTAAAACTCATTCACGCGCGTGGGTGAAATTGCGAGGCGCAGCTAGTTAAAAATAATATTTTTTTTATATATTTTATTTTAGATGAGACATATACAATTACAAAATAACAAATGGTCAAATTAAATTTAAACTTCCCGAAAAAGAAAAACAATAAATTATGAATTAAACAAAACTTAAAGAAATTACTTACTTAACTATTTCGAAATAAACATAATATACTCTTATAATAATAAATAATAATAATTGTGAATTTTAATTATTAACATGTGTATCAAAAACATGGGAATTAGCTGGGCAACAAATGATGCGTTTTAACAGTCCATTAGAGTCATGAACCTGTATGTAACACATCGAATTTGGTACAGCCATTTTAGATAAGTACGATCTGTCTGTTTGTACCGCTACTTCTCTCGTTGCAACCTGAAAAATATAAAATAGCATGTTGAGTTGGTAGACTACAGGCCCATGCTGAAAAAATTATGGGTCATTTGAACCACCAGGTGACCTATCTAGAACGATATAAGAGCATAAAATAATAAGATTCAGCACTATGCCGTCACATGTAAGCTGTCCAACTGAGTGCAGATGAGAATTCGAAAGTACAGATAGAGATTTTTTCCCCTTGTCTCCATGATTTTTGTACGGCGTTGCGGAATAATGGATTAAAAGCAGTATTGAAATAATATGACACAGATGCCGTA
>CAJQZM010041051.1:0-10112 GCA_907164665.1 Colias nastes | reverse complement strand
GGTGCTTGATGCGCACGTGCGATAGGTACGACGTCCATTTTCTGTATGCGGGTAATAGAAAGAAAGAATAAAAGAAATTACATTTAATTTTTTTTACATTTAATTACAACTAATACACTTTAAGAAACTTTGAACTTTGACTGACCGGTTGGCTTGGTTGGTAGTGACCCTGCCGTCCAAGCCAGAGGTCGTGGGTTCGATTCCCACCCGGGGCAAAAAAAAACGAAGTCAGGTGCATCTACAAGTAAAATAATATCTATCTACAAAATATCATAACGTACTCACGACGACATCTCTTCGCAGTATGGACACTTGTACATAACGCCTTGGTGCCAGAAAAGGTGTTGTCTAGCTTGAGTCCTATAAACACATATACAAATGTCATGTTTTTATAGTAGATATTAGAACTCCATTTAATTAAAATAATAGTAAAACACACATAGAAAAATATTATATTATCTCCATTTTAATAAAATAAGAGTAATTTATAATGAAATAAAGCTTAACGTCTTATTTATATACATCTATACATATAATAAATCTGTAGAAGAGTCAATTCTGTACATTGAAAATATTGAAAAAATAAATAGCAGGGGGTGTTACTGGATCGATACCAAGCCCAAATATGTGATTAAAAAAATTTTTGTCTGTCTGTCTGTCTGTCTGTATGTTCAGGCATCACGTGAAAACTAACGGTTCGATTTCGATGAAACTTGGTATAATTATACCTTATTATACTGGGCATAAAATAGGATACTTTTTATCCCGGAAAAATACGTAGAAAAAAAAATCTTAATTTTTCTTAATTTTTCCGCGCGGACGGAGTCGCGGGCGGAAGCTAGTTTTTAATATTTCAGAACACGATTAAAAAATTTATTAGCTAATCTCAGGAACTACTGGTTCGATTTGAAAAATTCTTTCGGTGTTAGATAGCCCATTTATCAAGGAAGGCTATAGGCTATATATCATCATGCTAAGATCAACAGAAGCGGAGCACCAATGAAGAATGTTTCAAAATCGGGGGTTTAGTTATAAATATAGATTATTCTACTCACACGTGTTTAGATACATATGGGCAGTATTTGCATATAAACTTCTTCGCATGTATGGTAAGATGTTTATTGAGAACTCTTGTCAATTTAAAACGCATCTTGCATATTTTACATTCCAGGCTGCCTGATGTCTGGAAAGATGATTCTCTATATTAATATAACACTTCATTTTATTTTCTTTATTTAGCCATACGTTACATACGTAATTGTATAAGTGTATTGGTTTTTCAAATTCAAAAAATAATCAATAATTCATGTTATCATTCTGTTTTCAGTGACAACAAATATTCTAATAATATTTTAGACTAATTTAAACCAACATCATGAAATTAGTATAGTTTTTATGAGTAGATTATAAAGATTATAAACAATCTTTCTAACCCATATAAGAATTTTTGTTTGAAACACTTATTTTTATTCCCTACTAGCGGTCCGCCCCGGCTTCGCCCGTGGTACATGTTTACGTTTTCTCTCCATAAGAACCATCCTCGTACTTCAAGGAATATAATAAAAAAAGAATTATCGAAATCGGTTCAGCCGTTCTCGAGTTATGCGCTTACCAACACATTTTGCGATTCATTTCACTACATAGTATAAAACAAAGTCGCTTTCTCTGTCCCTATGTCCCTATGTCCCTTTGTACGCTTAAATCTTTGAAACTACGCAACGGATTTTGATGCGGTTTTTTTTAATAGATAGAGTGATTCAAGAGGAAGGTTTATATGTATAATAACATCCATCAAATAGTGGAGAAGTACTGTTATTTTTGAGGTTTCTAATGTGATGTCGTAAATAATTACATTTTTTCCGCTTACATTGCAAACGCAGGCTGAACCCTACGAGTTTTATCAAAATAATGTACTAAGTATTGTACACATTGAAAAGGTCTACAGAAAAGTCCGCGGTGGTATATGTCTATCTCTTATGGATAACCCACAATAACTTTTTTTGTCATTTACTTTTTACGACAAATAATGGCTAATTTTCGAAGCGATTTTAACCAATACAGCATTAATCCTTAACCAATTAAATACCTTGAATACATTGTTCATTTAATATAGATCTATATGGCACTTTACACCGTATGATTTAAGTGATTATTTTCGAAGATATTACAGATTTAAAAATTGCGGGTCGTAGCGTTTGCGGCGGTACCGGCCGGCCGCCCGGCTATATATTTTATACCCGTGCGAAGCCGGGGCGGGTCGCTAGTTTATATATAAGATAATGCCATATTATAAAGCTGTAGAGTTTGTTTGTTTGAACGCGCTAATCTCGGGAACCACTGGTCCGATTTGAAAAATTATTTCGGTGTTTGATAGCCCATTTATCGAGGAAGGCTATATATCATTACGCTAAGACCAACAGGAGCGGAGCCACGCGGGTGAAACCGGGAAGCGCAGCTAGTTTAAGATACCTTATCATGTTTCTGCATATGATGTTGCCATGTCTGTGTATCTATAAAACCCTTAAAACAGAGCTCACATTTGAATGCAGAATTTTTATAATTGAGAGTCTCTCGCCGTTTTCTGATTTCTTCCAATTGTTCCTCTTCCTGAAATTTATTTAAAATCTTTTAGAGATAAAAAAATAATAAAAAAAAACAATTGTCCTTATATAGAAAAACGAGCTTTACACCCGCGTTTTCAAAGAAAAAGCCGCATAGTTCCCGATCCCGTGGGATTTCCAGGATAAAACATATCCTACGTGTTAATACAAGTTACCCTCTGTATGTGTCCTAAATTTCATTGTTCCATTGGTTCAGCAGTACTTATTTGCGTGAAAGAGTTACAAACATCCATCCTCACAATACTCTCTCTCAAAATTTTTGAAGTCAAAACTTCTTTAGCGGCGTTGAGCACTTTTTCTGTAATGGGTATAAAATCTTAAACTCGCGTCAGGACACGTGACCTGATCGAAAAAACGTAAGACGGATGGAGAGAACTCAACGTTAATAATCAAGTTTTCACTTCTGCCGGCACTCCCGGAGTGCAACCCGTCTTTGTTTTTTTTTTTGATAAGTTATAAATAATATAATAATATAAATGATAAGTAATAAACAATATTATTTCAAATATTATTTACCGTCAAATTGATCACCGTAACATATGTTTCCAGGTCGATGTTGTCCATGGACCCTTTGGCATGATTCATGACCGTTTTTAGTGTGTCTTTGCGTTGACGCACTACTTTTGGTTGTGGTGCCTTTTTGAATTTCCTTGTTTTCAAGACTTTGGGCGGTTTCTGAAAGCATTAAATTAGCGTTTCGCGAGTATATGCTTTTAGAAATTCGACTTTTGAACGAAGTGTAATAACTCAGCCCCCGGAATCACAGACACAATAGAAAATCTATTCTGTCGTGGTCAGATCGGGCCGCTCGGGGCTCAATGGGTTAAGTGCTTTAACTGTAATGTCTTAGTTTCCCCGCGACCACGCGCGCTGTAAGGTGTTTGACACGTCAGTTTAAATAATATATAATGAACAAAACGAACCGAAAAGAAGTTAGCGCAGAATGTTAATTTCTTTTAATTATTAATATCTCAAAAAATTGCTCCCGATTAGCTCTAATGCGCCTATAATTTGTTGCAAAGGAGAGTACTTCAGAGAACCAATAACATTTAGCAGCCAATTTTCAGTCAATTTATTTATATTTATAGACAGACAGACATATATTTAGAGACAGTTCAGCCGAAGTTCATATTCTGTTCAAACCAAATTCGGCACATCACAAGAAAATTGGTACCTAAGTTATATACTAACTTTCTTGTGTAATAACTTACCTCATCCACAATATCTTCCTCTTTTATTTCTTCCTCCATGTTCACCTCAATTTCCTCCAAATTCCCTTTCATTTTCTTACTCTTATGAATGGATAATGGTTCGTCATCACTCAGCCAATCATTGTCAGCGTTCGTTGCAAAGGAAAAATCACAATCTAGTATTTCTTCTGGCTCCTCTTTGATTGTCTCTTCATCATCTTCTTCATTTATAATTTTAATTTCAACTATATTCTGAATACTTAAATTCGAATTTAGGCGGTAGGATTTTTTGTCCAACCGCCTAATGTCTTGTTCTAAAACCTGAAAGGATAATATAAGATACATTTCAGTTTAAATTAGTACAGGAATAAAATTATTTCTAATATGTTTTGTTACACACTCAAATAATTATATGATGATTTATTATATTAAGCTTCAGTCTGTGGTTTTGCTTCAATGATAGAATGAGAAATCTTTTTCTAATCTTTCTTTATTATATTATCACTACATAGTATAAAACAAAGTCGCTTTCTCTGTCCCTATGTCCCTTTGTATGCTTAAATCTTTCAAACTAGGTACGCAACGGATTTCGATGTGGTTTTTTTTTAATAGATAGAGTAGTTCAAGAGGAAGGTTTTAGTATATAATTTATTAGGTTTTAGACAAAGCGGGCGAAGCCGCGGGCGGTAAGCTAGTTATTAAATAAAAGTTTGAATGATATTTTTTACTATTTATTACTAGCATTCTTCCTGCGGCTTGACCCACTGGAACTTCCTCAAACTACTTTATATATTATTATTATGAAACTGCATCAAAATCTGTTACATATTTTTTAAGATATAAGCATACAAAAGGACAACGACGTTGTTTTATACTATAGTGATAGAACATTAATTCTGACCTTTCCATTGCTCTGTAAGATCCCCTGCAATATAGCCTGACACCTCAGACTCCTCTGTCTAATTGAATAGAACTTGTATAACATTGCTTTGCACACATAGCAAGCGAACATAGGAAGCTCCAAGGATGTTAGTGGCTGTAATTAAAAAAAAGTACTTATTTTACATTACTTTTTATGTAAATGTAATAAAAATAATAACTCCCGATAGATTTACGAATCTTAATCTGTATTTTTTTAACGATAAGGTATGTATAAATAACATTAAAATAAAATAATTTTGTTTGCAACTTACATCTGTTCCCGTCAATATTCTATAATATCGTTCCAGTGAATTAGAGCGCAAATTATAAAGGGTTCCATCCATTTCTAAGCACATTACACAAGCTCGAACGTTTTCCATGTTGGAAGTATTAAATATAACTTATTATTTTATTTTTAATTACTCTTCATATTCATAGGTTGGCGGCATAAACACTGTAGACTTAATAAGACCTTAGATCTGCATAGGTGCAAGTCGGTCTTACAAACTTTTAAATAACATCTATCACGCCTGTTTAAATCAAGGACTAAATGTGCAACAATAAAAATAAGCAGTACTTTTCATTTCCTCATCTACTTTACCAGAAATACATGTCGAATTTAAAAAATTAAAAGTAATGAGAACGTCTACCTGTGACGTCTACTTTTGCAGCACAGATTAAGTATTATACTCTGTCCATTACGGCCGTTCCCAATATTCAATCTATCTCTGGTATTGACTTACTAGGGATAGAAAAAGCTATCTATCTTTAATGTTTTTGTCCCAATATGCCTATCGATGATAGAAAATCCTATCCTCGGTGCCTATCTATCTATGGGAGGGCCGACAGCTTACTAGAGTTAGATATTTGTATGAAACTGACAGTTGGCGCGTCCCCTTATCAATATTATCTGTCAGTGTCATTGAGGTTGGCTATCTCTAGTAACCTAAAATTTGATCCTAGGATTTCCAGAGATCAGCCGAAGATTATAGGTTTAATTTTATAAAATAAGTTAGTTTCGCGAATAATAGAATGTCAGACTCCAGTTCAAGCGAAGATATTGCTCTTTTAGAACAGTTAAGTGATTGGGAGTCAGAAACAGAGGAAAATGTTGTGTCCCAAACATATGCAGAACGCATCAATTATTTATATACATATACTGATTACGAATTCGAGTACAGATTTAGGTTAAGTAAAACTGCTGTAAATGATTTACTCGCAGAAATATACCCATTTCTAAGAGTAACCTCAAAAAAGTAAGTACATTTCATAGTATTTTTTATGTTGCCTACTAGGTATACTTAAGTCCTTGTGTAGATAGGTACGTTTATGCTATTTATATAGGTACCTATGTATGTTCAACATTGTTTATTTTTTCAGAAACCATGGAATTTCACCTCTGCATCAATTGCTGTTGACATTGCGATTCTATGCATTAGGAACAATGTTAGTGGCAGTAGGTGACTTCATAGGGGTCTCAAAATCATCAGCCTCACGAATTGTAAGAGATGTATCTCAGGCTATTGCTAGACTATATCCAAAATATATTTATGTACACAACAACACGGCAGAAGATTTTTATAAAATTGCAGGGTTTCCTCGTGTGTTAGGTGCAGTTGATGGCACACATATTCTAATGCAATCACCAAGTGAGTATCATAATATTAGTTATACCTACTTTGTTAAAAATATGTGAAAGTTTGGATAGGCAAGTACCTACCTATTTAGTTATTTGTTACTCATCAAAACTTGTAATAAAACCTCATTCCCATTTTACTGAGTGAGGGAGAAACTGTTAGCAAGATAGTTCCTTCTAAAACCTCCCTCATGCATTTCCTATCATTGCTAACAAAAATTTATTTTTTACAGATTCAAACATAGGAGAAGAATTTAGAAATAGAAAATCAGTATTTTCCATGAATGTGCAAGGTGTATGTGATGCAAATCTGTATTTTATGAATGTTGTAGCCCGATGGCCTGGATCAAGTCATGATGCTACTATCTTCAATAATAGTGAGTTACGAGGTAAGTTAAATGTACATAATATGTCACAATTAGTACCAACTAAAACCAGCATTCAATCACTGTCTATTCATTTACTATAGTAAAAAATAATTAATAAAAAATTAAAAAACCCGACTGACACTGCAAATTCATAACACGCAGTCAGAGGCTACAAAATATTACTGGCTCCTTCGCATTCTCTCTCATACTTATACTAATATAGCCTCCAACTGCATGTTATGAATTTGCAGTGTCAGTCGGGTTTTTAAATTTTTTATTAATTATTTTATTTTCTTCCTTTTTTTGTAGAATCAGGTAAAACATATTTAGCTAATGTAATGCTAGAGATAAAGACCAATCCAATGATACCTTACACATTAAAATCCATCCAGCCGTTTAGGTTGGAAAACATTATCCTCCCTTTATGCACAGTCGGGTAAAATTAAACAGTGATATTCTAGAGATAAATACCTATCCAATGATACCTTGCACATCAAAATCAACAAAGAATGACACACACCCACATACAAACATACATACACACTCTCGAAAAACAGTACCCTCCGCTCAGTCAGGTAAAAAGCTTTGTGTCTTCAGTAAAATTTATTAAACAATATGTTAACTTTCTAGCTCAATGTGAGAATGGTGTTTATGGCAATCGATGGCTACTTGGTGATAGTGCATACCCTTGCAAATCCTACCTGTTAACGCCATTACTCAATCCAGAATCTGAGAATGAAATAAACTACAACAGAGCACACATCAAAACTAGAAACACTATAGAAAGGTAAATAATCATAAGTCTTAATATATTATATTACAATATAAGGTGCCATTTGGTACATACAATACAATAGATAGGTATTGTAATAAATAAAAGGAGATAATATTTATAGTCATTTTTTACAGATGTTTTGGAGTCTGGAAAAGGCGATTCCCAGTACTGTCCTTGAAAATTAGGCTTTGCTTGGAAACTACCCAGGCTGTAGTAATTGCAACAGCAGTGCTACACAATATTTGTAGAAAAATGAGATTGGAGGACCTAGAGCCTGAAATCGACATTCCAAGCCATAGTGCAAATATAACTTATGAGAATATCCCTGAATCTCATGCCATACATGAGATTCAGGAACGACAATCATTGATTGACAATTATTTTAATGTTAATATTGTGAATTAAAAAATACACAAAAAAAATTGTTAATTATTTTTATTTAAACTAGAGCTTCTTAACATAGAACTTATCAACCTATCATTATAATTATTTAGTATTATCCTCATTCCATATATTAGGACAAACTTTTTTTTCCAACTCTAGGATTTCCAATTCCATTTTTTTTTTCTTCAGCGCAGCTAAAACTTCTTCTTGTTTTTTTTTCGCTTCATAATACTCTGCAATCGCCCGATTTCTTGCTATTATTGATGCCTTCATATCATCAGAAGCAATTTGACGTTTCAATTTTCCTGAAAAAAGATAATACACTTTTAATTTACATTCAACTTTTCCTATAAATCTCCACTCTGTGCCACCATAAATCTAAAGCACAAACAGGTGATAACTAGCCTAGCTTTACAATTGCTGTTTACTCCACCAAAACTTTTAGTTTGATACTCAATTACTGACTGGATGTATTATTAAAAATACCCATGAAAACTTATTATACAAGCAATCCTTCATTATAGAATAAAAACAAATCAATTGCTTTTTCAACATGAAGGAAGGACAAACATACACTATTTCACATTTATGATAATACTAGCGGTCTGCCCCGGCTTCGCCCGTGGTACATATTTAAGTTTTCTCTACATAAGAACCATCCTCGTACTTCAAGGAATATAATAAAAAAAGAAAGAAATCGGTTCAGCTGTTCTAAAGTTATGCGCTTACCAACACATTTTGGGATTCATTTTTATATTATAAGATTAGTACGGACTTATGTGGAATATCAATCACCTTTACTATTTGCAGAAGTAAAGTAGAATTTTTTATTTTGTGGAGTGCGCAAGGGGGAAATTTTTTCTATGGCAGGAGTTCTTTCTGCAACTGGTTTTTCTGTGTCCGGAAATGAAATCAAAATCGGTTCAGAATCCGCCACCGATTCCTTCTCCTCAACACGTTCAGTAACCTCCATCTCCGCGTCACCTCCAAACTGCACACTGTACCCATCGCATGTAGGGCCTAAAATTGCTGACACTTTTTCCAGTGTATCGTCTGGTGGAATATAATCCGGCTTTCCACCACCAGTCTGTAAAATTTTACACAAAATAGGTAAATCAAGAGTTGTAAATGAATTTTTAGATATTAAATAATCAAATGCAATAGAAATGGAATATTTGAATTAAATATACTAAGGACCTTAAGGTTATTCATCCTAATTTTAGTGCTTCTTTTACGGGCAGCTTTTTTCAAGTTCTCCCATTTAAGCCGGAGCTGTTCTGGTTTTCTGGGGCAACTAGCTATTATAGAATTAAATGTATTTGTTATATTTAACCAAGCTGCTTCCTTGAGCTGGTTATTGCTCGCATTGGTGGCTTTACTCAGAATCACAGGGTTGGCTTCTACCAAATCTATCAATTGCTTCACTTCTTCTCTCGTTAGAGCTACGCTTTTTTGCTGAAAAGTACAACAAACTGTTAGTAAGTGAACAGAGTTTCTATGAAATATAAGTAGGTATTAGTCAGTTCAATAAAGAAACGAATCTTCAATGGCGGCCAAAGCTGACTTTGACAGATGGTAGGATCAGCAAAAAAGAAAATAAAAATAACGTAAATTGATAATTATTTTATTAATTATTTCAAATTGTTTGTTGACAAACTTTTTTGTTATTGTATTTGTGTATTTATATGAATTATCATATTTACGTATACAGAATGTAATAAAATCCCCATAATACTTGTAATAAGCCCATAAAACTGAACAACTTTTCCCAAAGAACATATTTTGTCAAATTCCAATAAAACATTATTTACTTTCGCAAATGCATAATTGTCATTGTAAATTTATGATAAAAACTATTATATGGAAAATCAAATACATTTTAGTGATTTTATTTTTCCCTTTTTTTTTGCATACCGTACGGCCGTGTGTGAGTGAGAGGGAATGATAAGCGCCGCCATTGAAGATTCGTTTCTTTAAAGAACTGACTAATACCTATTTTTTTACAACAACAGCTTACAGTTTACAATCAATTTTGTTTTATAATAAACCACAAACGTGAAAGTACAGCTTGGTTTGGCGAAAGATTAATTATTACAATTCCGGTTATTTGAATATAATTTGTCATAATTATGGTAGAATATAACTGAGATACTTACTGTAGACATTTTCGTATAGATATCCCAAAAAAAGCAAGGCTTTAAACATAAAACAAACTAA
>CAJQZM010041048.1:16558-29141 GCA_907164665.1 Colias nastes | reverse complement strand
TTATGAAGAAAAAGGCATTCATGTTATTGTATTGCTTTTTATAACCAAGGATTTTCTCAATACAAATAAATTTTATAGCAGTCAATTCTTATTTCGTTTCTCCCTATAACAAAAAAATAATCAAGCTGATTATTATTAATCTTATTGCTGTTAAATTGTTACCATTTCTTTTAACTACCATTGGTTCGCTTCTCGATTCTATCTAGTAAAAACTTAAAACAAAGTTCGTTACAAAATGAAACTCGACCGCAATTCCCCTGTATTCATCAATGAAAGAGATTTATATGGGTTAGTGCGGTGCGAGTCAACGACTCGACGCGATATATGGGTTTATAGTTGAAGGACGCGGTTCGCGGGTGATAACAGTATCGGCAGACACGCACGTGGACAGTGATAAACGGATGATGTTTATAGTTATAGCGAGATAGTGGCGAGTGTGAGTCTTGTTACCGTGGTAGGGGTTAACGTGTGACCATTTTGAGCCAATAGAAAGAGGGAAGTAAAGTTGGTAGAAATAGTAGGCGATTTCAATCTATGAATACGGTGACATGAAAGTATGCGAGTCATGTTTTCTCTTCTGTAGTATAAGAAAAGAGTTTAGACTTTCGTGAAATTTCCAACTAAGACGTTTTCATTAGTCTCTACCGGACATCGAATTCAACACCTCAAGAATGTCACGCTTGATGCCATAACCACTGTGCCGAAAAGGCGTTCAGATAGAACAAATTAATAGATAATCATTTTTTAACAGTGTAGTTGTAGTTTAATCTAAATTTTTTTCTGCAATTAGTTGAAAAATTATTATACTATGAACAAAAAGTTTTTTTTTTGGAATGTAGTATTTCCCTTTTTGGAATATGCAGCATTAAATATGTAACGTCTTAAAACTGATAGCGTCGGGTGTAATAACTAGTATATAATAAATATGCAGTATTTTTGAAAGGTCGTGGCCTCATGATACGGGCTTTGGATAATAGTGTTTTAATATAGTGATAGGATAAAGCTTCTGGTACTTATCTATACTTTTTTTAGTATTTATCTGAATTATTCTACGAAATTACGCAACCAATATGTAAATAATAAACTTTATATGAATACAAATTTATAAAATACTAGCGACCCGCCCCGGCTTCGCAGGGGTGCAATGCTGATACTAAATACACTACAGAAAAACTTTGAACGTATATAGCCGGGCGGCCGGCCGGTACCGCCGCAATCGCTACGTCCCGCAATTTTTAAATCTGTAATATCTTCGAAAATATTCACTTAAATCATACGGTGTAAAGGGCCATATAGATCTATATTAAATGAACAATGTATTCAAGGTATTTAATTGGTTAAGGATTAATGCTGTATTGGTGAAAATCGCTTCGAAAATTAGCCATTATTTGTCGTAAAAAGTAAATGACAAAAAAAAGTTATTGTGGGTTATCCATAAGAGATAGACATATACCATCGCGGACTTTTCTGTAGACCTTTTCAATGTGTATAATACTTAGTACATTATTTTGATAAAACTCGTAGGGTTCAGCCTGCGTTTGCAATGTAAGCGGAAAAAATGTAATTATTTACGACATCACATTAGAAAACTCAAAAATAACAGTACTTCTCCACTATTTAATGGATGTTATTATACATATAAACCTTCCTATTGAATCACTCTATCTATTAAAAAAACCGCATCAAAATCCGTTGCGTAGTTTCAAAGATTTAAGCGTACAAAGGGACAAAGGGACATAAGGACATAGGGACACAGAAAGCGACTTTGTTTTATACTATGTAGTGATAATAACTAACAATACAAGACTTCAATTAATAATAATAATAATAAGGGCGTAGGGATGTGACGACCCCATCGGCCACGGTTGGAATATCTATTGTCTACGTGACAATAGATATTCCACCCGTGCAATCAGTCAACCCGCAGGACACCTTGTGGCGGGGTGTCGGGGAGTAGCGACCCCGCGCGAACCGAGTGCTCCCGGGGGAGGCCCCTGTCTTCATCTCCGGCTTGCCTTCACCGGCTGGTCGGAGTGAAGCCTGACGAGGACAGGACCCCCACCTCTGGCTTGCCTTAACCGGCCGGCCAGAGTGGAGTCGCGAGAGCTTTTAGCTCGAAGGGTGGATGCGAATCATAAGTGGCGAGTGGGCACGTGATGCTGGACCCTCAGGGAGCGCGTGATCGTAGTTTAAAGTCCAGGGACGCCTCTCCACCCTTAGCTGCTCGCAATATGTTGCCCCCTTGTCGCACTATTGCAGCGACTTATTTCGGGGGCCCATACAGTGAGAGGGCGAGTCACCCCCTGCCAACATATTTTTACTTTCTTTTAGTAGAAAGGCAGGTGCCATAGTTTCCAATAGTCCCCAAATACCGGCCCATTTAACATCCCACTGCATAGCCCAGTTTATTTTGTTTTTCCATATTTCGAAATAGTCCTACATCGGCCGCGGACTGCCTAGGACTGTATCTCTATAGTGCAGTCATGGGCAGGCTGCGGCTGGTGTCCCACAACACAGTAAAGTTCTCTAAAGGGCCTCTGCGTGTTGGATCCGTGTCCCCACGTAAGCCTTCCAAAGGACCGGGTACCTTCCTTATGATGGTACCCGAGTATTATGGAATGAGATACACATAATAATAAACTTTTTAAGAGAAACGAGTCAGATAAACGGCTCAAATATCTGGATCTGGCGCACGAGGTTGTCGAGATGTGGGACGGTGTGTCTGCCGAGATAATCCCCATAGTTGTGTCCACCAATGGGCTGGTTCCTACCTCCTTAAAACAATATTTAAGGAGGTTGGATTTACCGGTGAAGCCCATGACAGTGGGGATACAGCGGGCAGTCCTTCTGGATAACGCTCGGATAGTCCGTAGGTTCCTCACTCAGTCGCCCTAGACTCCGGCCGTCTGGCCACTCAGCCGGAGTTCTTTTCAGCACCGCCGCGAGGCGAGATACTTGCCCCCCAGTGTAACTTTTTACATTCTCAATTTAATATGGTTATAACCTTATCAAATAAAATGTATTATTATAACACGTAGTTTATGTGATGATTAATGTCTCCGTTACGTGAAGTGATCTGAACAACGCAATAAGAAAAATTAGTATTTATGAATATAATGTGTGGTAACGTTTGCTAATGCATATTTTTGAAATATATATATATTTTTTAATATTACTCGAAAATGCGAAAGCATGTGAAGTCGCTCAAATGCTGCACTATTGCTATATTTTTTTTTTTAATTTATACTCTTTTCTCTAATGCCATTTGCCAGTGATATGTATGTAAATATAACATTAACGAAACTAGTTTATGCTCTTTTATTCTTTCTTTTAAGCATTAGTTTGATAAAAGTCGAGAGGCGGACATATTTTTATCACTCTATTAATAATTCAAATGGTGTTCAAAACATGTTTTGTAAAATTCTTCTTAATAGATAACCTATACACTTACTTGTCGCTATTTTTCGAATGCTATCAATGTATGAGTAATTAAAAAAAAACTGACAATGCTACATATTATACCTATAGATAGGTATAAGTTGTGTGTCATATAAGATAAGATAAACATTATAATGTGTTTGGGATGCCCATGGATAGCAGAACTCATCGTTCATAAATAAACTTATTACCTACTATACTCTTTCTTCCGGGCGAAACTAACAAAATTATAAAATGTTTATTACCTTCCCGCTGATACCTAGATAAAAATAGTGCGTGCGTACAAAATACCTACACATGTCAGAAGTGAAGCTTCTTTGTTATGCCACGTTCGTCCTTTCTCACTCTCTCTCCCTCTTCTCCGAAAAAAGCTGTGCACATCTTCGTGACAATTATATTATTATTATTGCGTTCCATCCGTGAAAAAGTTACCCTCATGCGCCTATAGAAGTGTCACTTTAAAAAACAAATAAAACAAAATATAAACAAAACATCAAAACAATTTCGTAACCCATATACGAATACGACCCTCCCGGGTCATCGCTTCGCCAGTGTCCTATTGTAGCCCTGTACTTGATAAGTGTTGCCATAATAAATATACTATACGGTTCCTTATCAGAGGTCGGAGGTCGTTCACTCGCTCCTATAAACTCGTATTATGGGAGTAAGTCGCGTGCAAAATGCAGGTTTTATTCGTCGCTTATCTGTTTTTAGATCAACGAAGTGGTCGATTAAATGTTTACATTGTAATTCATTTTTGGTCGCGTTTATAGGGCCATGACCGGCGCGATAGTATCGTAAATAGATGTTTTTGTTTGGAACACGTAGTAAGTGATAAAACAATACTCTGTTTTATTCTAAAGGAGGAAGTCGCAATATATCGACCTAAAACCTTTCAATGATAAACCTTACAAAGAATATGATAGGAGAAAGATAAATTATTATTGTACTTTGTTCATTAGTTTGTTTTACCATAAATAATAATTTCAAAAAAAGCGTGTGTGCCTATCACACGTACCAGAAGTGAAACTTCTTTGACAAGATTCAAAGATAAAGAAGTTTCACTTACTGCGAATATCATACTCATGTCCTATAAAATACTAACATTCCAACATACAATTTTCAGTGGTCAAACAACGGTTGCAAATGCTAAACTCGCCGTACCGCGGCGTATGGGAGTGCGCGCGGCACGTCTATCGCGCTGAAGGGCTGCGAGCGTTCTACCGCTCCTACGGCACGCAAGTGACGATGAACGTTCCGTTTCAGGTGACTACCCTACTTTTGTTGAAATTTTGTTTTTTTTTTAATTGTAAATGATTTTGTGAACTATCATTTGGATGAGTGTTGAAACTAATAGAAAGAATGGCTGTAAAAAATTGAAATTGGGATGAGTGTTGAAACTAATAGAAAGAATGGCTGTAAAAAATTGAAATTGAAAAAATATATGTAAAGACGACGACTTTCTTAAGAACTAATATATTTTTCTCAATTGTCTTAGTTGGCCAATAATATTTTTAGTCTCAGTTGCATTCTTGTATTTTTAGTCTGATTTTATATTATGGAGTTACCATAAAACCAAAATCTATTTTATGAAAACGCGGCGTGGGTCGCTTAACACCAGGCCATGCGTCTGCACGTTTTAAAACGCAATAAAATGCAAAACTACTACATGTATGATGAATTTTCTGACAAATAATATAACCTATACTAAACTACCAACAACCCATTCCAGGCGGTACACTTCGTAACATACGAATGGTGCCAATCGCGCCTAAACCCGACCCGCGGCTACGAGCCCCGCGCGCACCTCACAGCAGGCGCGTGTGCGGGCGCACTAGCCGCAGCGGCCACAACACCACTAGACGTGTGCAAAACGCTCCTAAACACACAGGAACGAGGTGCTGAGGGCCTAGTTAGTGCAGCGGGACTTGTACTGAGAACGTCTGGACCGAGGGGGTTCTTTAAGGGCGTGGCCGCGAGGGTGCTGTATCAAATGCCCGCGGCCGCGATCTGCTGGTTGACGTACGAAACGCTCAAGCACGCTTTGAATACGGTACGTATTTTTAGTATTGAATGCTAGTTCTGAATTGTAGCTTTAGTTATAAATTGACCAAACCAAAGTCATAGTATTTTCTAGTGTTTGATTTTACGCGAGTATTATACATTTAGAAATTAAAGACTATATAATGAATTAATCGCGTTTAAAATCCGTTAAAAAGTCTTTAATTTCCAAACCAAAGTCATTAAAATCTGCTTCCAGTCGGATATAAATGAACAAACCAAAAATCATCAAAATCTGGTCATCCCTTCTTAAGTTATAATTAGTTAACAAGACTTTATTCAGTTGAATGAAATATATTTTTTAATTATTATTTAACTATTTTTTTATTGTTTTGTCTGATCTGAGAAACTGCTCTTAAAGTGCATAATAAGGTGGTCTAATTTAAATTCATTTGGTTCTTTAAAATTTTCAATCCAATTTATAAAAGGTTCTTGACAATGAATGAATAAAATAATGATTTATCCAAGATTGAAATATGCTCAATAAATATTATCTGTGTCCCTTAATAATAATAACATATCATGATATTCCATATAATTATTATCACTTAAAAATAAATTGCTAGGGCTAGTATCGTAGTTTCAATACGTTCTGTTAGTTTTTTCCGTCAATTAAACTACAATTAAAAATGTATATCAAAATATTATTAGGGACAGGACAAGAAATATTATAAGTAAGTTGTGAAACCGGCCCTAAATTTCTTAAATAGTAGTAATTTGTTTATTTACGGCCTTACTAATAAAAGTTAAAAAATGGATAAATTTCTACCATTTTCTACCATAGCTATGTCCTGCTCTTGCTCACAGGAAACGTCAATCATAAAAACAAGACAGGTTATTTCAATAACTAATTCATTTTCAAAGTGAATGGGTAACATTTTATTAGTAAGACCGTTAAATTCTAATTGCATTTACTTGTTAAGTGATGCTTGTTTCATAATGTGTCTTATTTTCCTCCCAATTAATTAAATCTCGTCCTACCCCCAAAGTCGTTAAACAAATAACGGTGTCCAACAGTGAATATGTTCAGGTGGAGCTCGAGGAGGCGCCCGCGCTGCGTCTCGCGCCCGAACCGGCCGCTACATAGACCCCCAACACCCCCCGACACCCCCTAACACCCCCACACACATAAACACCCCCAGAGACGTAAACATCCCCACACACAAAAACACCTCCACACACACAACCACATGACTTACGCTTCGAACGATTGAAAAAGGATTTGGAACTGCAATACAATGGCTGACAACTACTCCTATAAATTATAATGGATTGAAAAGAAGAAAATGGCCGTAAATTTTTGCACCAAAAATGATATTAACTGACAAAAACACATTTTTGAAATAGCTCTTCTACTAGTGCTAAAGTTATGTTCTAAAATATTATGTGATTTATGTCAAGTGGTAGTAAGAATAATTATGTAAATTGTTGATTTAAATTTATTTTGTAAAACTAATACATAGTACTCCTCTTTTTATCCAATACTAAATTAATTTGTGACATTCAAGTTTGTATATGAACGGATCAAAATTGTATATATTTATAAGTAAAGTAACAATTAAAAAACACGAATTGTTATTCAAAATTGTAAGTGTAATTTATATGACCGTATGAACAAAGTCCATTCTAATCATCATTTATTCGAATTCGTAGACTAGCAATCGATTTTATGTACATTGAAAAAAAAACTATAAAAATGTACCATTTATATTGACAGACCAACATAACGAAAAACGCTACAAGGCCAACTCATAAAATGGTCCATTTAAAAGCCTTCTGTCCATTGTACGTAATGTGTAAGAGCAGGACAGAACGATCTTTTTAAATCGGTCGGATAATAGGCCTATTTTTAAACGTTTTTGGTATGTCAATAAACATCTATTTAGATTTCAGTCGAACCGATACGAATACGAAAATATACCAGTGATTTACAAAAATCATACGAAAATATAAAAATGGGGTGGGGGAAGGCACCTGTTGTTGTTGTTATGCGTTTTGTTGTTTATTAACAGAGTATAATATTATCGAGAAAAAAAATATTTTTTGTGTATCTGTGCGCGGGCCCGCCGTTCTGCGTTTTTTTTTTAAATTTTATTATCTGTGATTACGTTCGCTACGTCACTTGTACATAAGCGGGCCTGTTTGTTACTCTGTGCGAGATTATTTTTTTAAACCATTCGATATTTGAATCACCGAACGCGAAATTGACGTGAAACTTAAAATAGACGCCATTTTGAATTCATTGCTTACGAATCATTTTGCTTATCGATCAATAAGAAATATTATCGATATAATATCTATCATACGAAATTATTACTACAAATGATCGCTTATTTTTGAAGAGATCGCTTCAATAGTATTATTGCATCGAATTTTCACTAACGTAATTATAGTAAATCGTAAAATGTGTACATAGTTCAAGCTCAAATCGTGTCGTCTCGTTCTTTATCATTGGAATAACAATAGAATGGAGCGAGAGGCAATGACTATATTGTTATTTATTTTTTAATATAACCCACACTAAGATAACTCGCGCAGAGTAAATATGTGTGCGTGAGCTGAGCGTGTATGTGTGTGAGTATGTGCGTGTGTATGCGTTAGAATATAGCTGTGATGTTATAAATAAAATTAACTGTAAGTCATTATAAATAGCGTCGATATTTAAGTATTAATTGTCCCTTACCTTTGATTTTTATATCGCATACGAGTTAATAAATTTTCTGTTGCTGTTTTATATTTTACATATGTGTATATTGATTTATTGTTTGACGTTATATCTATACAATGTATGTGTGTGTGTGTGTACACACGTGCGTGTGTAGTGAGAGTGAAGTCAGTGGTCGGTGCCACTATAAAAGTATGACTATTTTTTGTTATAAACATCAACCTTATTTGTATGTAGTTAGAGTTCAATTTGGAAAGTATTTTTGGAGATAAAGCTAGAAATGTCAAAAGGCAAGTGCAACGCTTTTATGTAACATTGAAAATGGGTGCGTATATTTGAAGCCTGTAAAGGCGTAAATAAACGTTTATTGGTTCAATTAAGTATAAAAAAGTCTAAATATATGAGTGTTAATATTTTTGCTTCGTTCGGTAACATGTTAGAAACTTAGCATGTTAAGAGGCCTATATTTAGAATTAAATATGCGGTTTTAATATAGACATACAATATCTAATTGATATTGAAACAATTCGTAAATTCACGATCACGTTTTTATATACCGATGATATTTTTAAATTGCTTCGTCAATAATTAATCTAAATTTTATTCGAGGCATAAAATTGTATGGCTCATATTTGATTTATTGTATAAAGGAGACGATTTTTTTTGTTTGGAGAATAGGCCCACCTCAATTTCTTAGCGTATATTAATGAAATGTGTGTTAATTTGTTCCTTGAAGTCCCCAGATTACAGTGGTGACATTACTTTTACATGTTTTAACCGGAATCTTTAGAAATACGTGTGCAAACATTCACCTCTTTACTACATAAAAACTAACTGATAATGAGCGATTTGTCTTGTGTGACCCATCCGAATCATTGGGTACAATATATTTAAATAAATGAATAAATAAATATTAGAAAACATCATATACATTGTTACGACTTACGATTTAAAGCTCGGAAATCAGACACAACGAAGGTACCACAAACACAGAGACCCGATTTGGTTATAAATAGTATAGAAAATAGATATAAGTGGGTGTACCTCAAGTTTCTGGACCTTGATGCGATTTTAGCGATTGGGAAAACTGATTCAATAAGAAATTATTAGTTAAGTAGGTATGTAGGTATTTAGGTACGTGATATTTTATGACTAGGAGTAGGTACATAATATTAGGATAGGTATCCATTTGCACAGCTATTTTATTATTCATGTTCAATTGTAATATTAAACGCTCTTAAGTTGTAGCAATATCATTTTTAAATAGGTAAAAAAACATTGTTTACATTCATTGCAAACATTGACGCAGGGGGCTACGACAGGAGGAATCTGACATATTCATTATTCCGTCAAAGCAGCCAATAGATATAACGTTTCGTTACACGGATTTTTTTAGCTGAGTAGAAACAAATTGTTTTATTTGATAAATGACAGGATTTAAAATCGCTATCAATCATATTCTTCCATATAAATAAGAATAAAAACAGTTTCTATAGTGGTTTATTGAAGGCAATTTTTTTCGCTTTTTGGTTTTATTTTCATTCTATCGATAAAAACGTTTCGTTCCAGTTTTTTTTAATGTTGGCCATTGTTCTTGGTTTGTAGACAGCACACTACAGCAGGGATGATATCAAAATAAGGCTTTTTAATTCGATTTCATGATTCCGGTTTCGTTTGTAAAACAACGAAGTTACAAAATTCATAATATAATTTTATATTTTTACACGTTTTTTTTTAAGACTATACGTAACCGAGTCTTGGTGGGCCCACAAAAAATAGTCTCCTTTTTTTAATTGTTTAATGTTTTGGTTACCGATTGTTTTTATAAGTATATTTTTTCATATCGCCCGTAATATTTTAAAATGCGTATTAGATTCAGGAGTAGGGTAATATGTTATTAAAATTAGATGTTCTGGACAAAAATTGGTGGTTTTATATGACCTAAGTTGGACGAAGATAATACGTGACCTAACCATTGATATACTATATACAACTAGTCTCACAATCGCCTATTATAAGTCTAAAATGTCCGAGTAGCGTTGTATAAAACATTCATTGAAATTAGCACCTTATTTCGTGGCAGTAAGGTTCAAAGTCTATTATATCGAAAACTCTGCCTAGGCCTTTTTGAGCGTTATTGTGAGTGTAATTGTTTATTGTGCGTCAATGGAATTAAATTTAAATGAACTAGTCTAATTAAAATTCACCAGTCTCACTCAAACAGTATGTTTGTAAAAATGTACAAAAAATGTAAAAAAAATCTACGCACGTGCGTACTAAAGTGTTAGCAATAGGGACGAACTACATCTATCCGTCCTTATAGCGAAAAGGCCAATTCGTATAGATGTAGTGAGACCCCACTACATTCAGCTTATAAGTAGGCTGTGATTTCAAACTCTTTGAAAACTTGCACGATTTATATTTTTTGGTTTGTACATAGAGTTATTTAAGGGTTTTGGGAATTATGTTATATCCGTATACATAACGGCGTAAATTTATCCAGTTAATCGCGACTCTTTTGTCATGAACATAAGGTTGCTTTTAAATTATGATTATTGAGCGTCTAATATGCAATAGTAAAGTGGATGTGTGTGGTGTAAATTAACTCGTGCCGCGCACTTGTTTTTAATAAAGAAATGTCGCTTACAATATATATACAAATAATATCAAAATAACTCATATGTCGGATTGAATTTTAATTTGACCATAGTTTATAAATTTAGATTTATCTATATGATAATAATAAAAATTGCATTTTTAAATTACGCCTAGTTGTTTTTCTGTTCTTTTTCCATCTGGCGTTTTTTTTTTTTTTTTTTTTTTTTTTTTTTTTTTTTTGTCGCTCATTTGAAATTCGTGTTTTTTTTCGTTTCGTAAATTTAAGTATTGTTTTTTGGAATTTTAGAATAAATTAAAGTAAATGCAAAATTGATGATAATTGTATTGTAATACACTATACACACAATATGATGTTGGTGAGTCTCATAAGAGATTTGCTACCAAAAATATCTAATGGTACTTGAAAATAGTTTGTTAATATCTTGATAAGCGGCTCATGCGAACCTACAAGCCTACGTTTTGTATATAAATATATATGTATATTGTAATAATAAAATATCACGATATTGTTTTCGTCTGTAAGATCAGTGTGTCTTCGTACAAACGGTGGAGTTTTATTTTAAACAGGGTGTGAGAAATTATTATTTTTTTGAAAGATTGTAAGGGACTTTTTACATCTGCCCGCATACTAAATCGGATGTGAGAAGTCCCAACGTAAGTAACATCGGCTCGAGTTGGGAATAAGGGTTGTTGTCCACTTAATAATGGAACAAATTAAAGTTTTGGTGGACGACGGCCCTTACATCGGTTAGAGTAAGTGATCCTAAAGGATGGAAAACTATGAGGTGCTATGTACGGCAGGCAATTGTCGCTCATTTGAAATTCGTGTTTTGTTTTTCATTTCGTATATTTAAGTATTGTTTTTTTGTGTGTAAATTATTTTCTGTCATCAGACTGATTCGTATTAATAATTGATAACATCAAAACCAAGAAAACCTCTGCTTTCGTTACGGTTTCGGAAGTAATTAAATTTAAAAATATTTTACATAAATATCCTACTAATATTATAAATGCGAAAGTTTGTGAGGATGTGTGTGTGTTTGTTACTCTTTCACGCAAATACTACTGAACCAATTACAATGAAATTTAGCACACATATAGAGGGTAACTTGGATTAACACATAGAGTAGGTTTTATCCCGGAAATCCCACGGGAACGGGAACTATGCGGGTTTTTCTTTGAAAACGCGGGCGAAGCCGCGGGTGGAAAGCTAGTCTTATAATAATAAGAACGAACTAAATGTCGATATTAAATTGCAACTAATGCTTACTGACCAAGACAAACAATAAATCAGTGTAAAATAAATACATCTTTATTTCCTGTATTTTATTATTATTATAATTAAAATTATTTCAAATAGCGACATTTGTCTAGGAAAAAATTATTGGTACATTAACGTGCGTTAAATGTATTAGGAGAGTCAAATTTTTAGTATTAGGAAACGGGACAGAGCCGCCATGATGGTATGTGAAACAAGGAAAATAAACAGTTGGACAATATTATCGTTTTTTATTTTATCTTTAAATAAACTCGTTGTTATTTTATGTATGAATTCTGGCTTAAAAAAACCTATTTCAAGAACAAAATCAGGCCTGATGCAATAGTAAGTTTTCCAATCAACACTCAAAAACTTTTTTATTCGTGTAAACTTTTACTTGAAGTGTTTTTATTATAGAGCAAGAGCCCGCTTCAGCCAGGCGCACAGTATTTCATAAAACCAGAAAGTTTGTCTGCGCACGTCACCAACACAGGCAAGTACGATGAGCGACTATGTAGTTTGGGTAGTGGTTACTTTGACAG
>CAJQZM010041048.1:0-11558 GCA_907164665.1 Colias nastes | reverse complement strand
GTCAAATAACTTGTTGAAAACGCAATTTTGCTAGACTGCAGCCTTAAGGAATTATTAGATATTTGTATATCTAATAATTCCTTAATTATTAGATATTTGTATATCTAATAATTCCTTAAGTGAATAAAATTTTATTAATAAAATAAGCTTAATGTAATGTAGTTAATGTATTTATATTCAGTGATACACTGTAGGTAGTTGTGCTGCTGCATGCTGCAAGCGGTAACTATTCTAAGATTGGTAAGTTATGACCACGCTTATTAACCTCACCAGTATGTATGTAATTGACTCCTTAAGACTCGATTTTGACGCCCTTTTAACTTACTTACTTAACTAGCTCGGCAACCCAAACAGACTATTTGCTTCCGACACGAGTTTTCGCCACTTTCCTAGATCGCGTGCGCAGTTTCTTGCCAAGTTGCGTAAATCGGCTACTGTTGCGTCGCTCCATCATCTTGGACGGCCCACGACGGCCAGTTGGAATTTAATAAACTTTGTACACTTGACAAGGATTGATGACAATAAAAAAAATTAAATCTATATAATAAAGCGTGTTTGTTTTCTTCTTATAGGTATTTCATTCTAAACTACATTATACTTTTACGTATAGTATTATATTTTCTGTGCTTTTACCATTACTCAGTACATACCACTATACATATATTATAACTTCATTAATAACATAATTTATTTTCACACAAGTAGGTACGCAGTCGTCTTATCTCACGTATTTCAGCTTTGTCCAGGCATTATGGAAATAGTCTCTATATATAACTGGGTTCTAAATAAAATAATAAATAATTTCGGTCTTCATTTTTAATCTGCGCAAACGTTTATTTTTTAATACTTTGTACGCTTATTTCAAAAATGTATATTTTTCAAGTAAATATATATAAATTCAACTAAAATTACGATCAAGGAAAATGTAAAATTAATGTAATGTAACTAAGAATACCTGTGCATATTTTTAAAAAAACGCTTCAAGTTAATATAGTTATAATTAAAATAATGGTAAAAAATATAAAAGAAGAATAAATTCAAAAATATGCAAGATACAATTGTACTATTTATAAGTACATAGTAGTATATGAATATGAATATGAACTATATGTACTACTATGAACTATAATATGTATTGAGTGAACCCAACAAAAACTATAGATAATTTTCCATGTTATTATTTACCAATTTAGTCAGACAATATTTGGTGATTGAAAAGCAAATATCTTGGTTTAAATTCGGCTTTATTTTTAACTATTAATAGGTAATCAAAATTATTTTTAGGAACATTTGACAGTATCAAGCCTATATCTTATCTACTAATTTAAAAAAAAATTATTTATAGTTTTAATTATATTTCTTATGTTCATTCAAATATTGAAATTAATTAATTAAATATCATATCTTAATATTTGGTACGTATTAAATTGATACCTAAGCTACGTACGTATTAATTGATATTATGTAACTTTTATTGAAGCAACATTATTTTGCTCTTTCGTTTTTCTACATCATACCGAATTATATTATTTTTAATTCTTGAAAAACACGTCAAAAAATATTTACCACATCGTGAAGCAGTTTTCTGCATTAAAGAATCGCAGCCGGTGAGAAAATCTGTCGTTGCTCTTTAAAAAGTCCTAAGTATGAATTTCACAACATTTTCAACTTAAATTATAATACGTGTGTGTAGGTTCATTTACTGGTAATTCTAATGCTGTATACTATAATCTTGATAATTAAGTACATAGGCTGTAGGGAAATAATTTTAAATATGCCAAAAAGTAGGTACATTAATCATCAACCAAATTTTTTTATAATGTTTTAAATTTTAATGCGTTATTTCACGCTCAACGAAGTGGGTTTGAGTCGATTCTACATCACTACATAGTATAAAACAAAGTCGCTTTCTCTGTCCCTATGTCCCTTTGTATGCTCAAATCTTTAAAACTACGCAACGGATTTTGATGCGGTTTTTTTTAAGGGAACTATATTTTCTATCACCAAAATTTATATTTGTCATCAAGTTGTATCACCTAATAAATAGATCTATCACCACGAAATATTTTCGTTCTCAGATAAACAAAAATTGTTCCCAGGTATGAATTATCAAATTAATGTTAATATATGTGTAAAATAAGAGATCGATAACCAATAAAATTATATTGCATTACATGAATATAAACTTCGTTCTTATAATAACAGTTTTGTTACTTAAATAATAGCTCTGTGCTCAGAATGGTAGATCTGTCACCAAATAAGTAAATCGATTATCGATCCCTGACTGCGACTCCTTTTTATTTGATACTAGCGGTCCGCCCCGGCTTCGCCCGTGGTACATGTTTACGTTTTCTCTCCATAAGAACCATCCTCGTACTTCAAGGAATATAATAAAAAAAGAATTATCGAAATCGGTTCAGCCGTTCTCGAGTTATGCGCTTACCAACACATTTTGCGATTCATTTTTATATTATAGATTTTGTCACCAATACAGTAGTAACATTTTATTTCGTTCAGATATTAAATTAATAGTATTCGTTACCAATTTAATACATCAATTTATAATTTTAATGAAAAAATGATCAAAGGGGCGGAGACAAATTGGCGCGCTTTAAAAATTGACCAATCCGGCCTCAACGATGGGTAGTCAGATTATTCAGTGGTTATTATTTTTAAGAATAAATATTGATTATTTTAACTTTAAATAAGTGTTTTATCTACTATTCTGCTAGCCATAAGCCAGCTATTTTAAACCAGCGCTGATTGTTCAGTGGTAATTAGGTATTTTAAACAATAAATATTGATTATTTTGACTTTAATTGTTTTATTTACTACTCTGCTAAAAATTTTATTTAAATATAATTTATACTACCAGTGGAAATTTAGAACCTTGGGAGTCTAGTTAAGTAGCAGAATCTTTTGGTTGAAACGATGATGACAACCCTAATTTTTTATTTGAACTTAATGCAATTTTCTAGTAACATAATATGATTTATTGGTGATCTCTTTAAATTAGTTTGCTTAAATACTTATTAGGACACACCTATTATAATACATACAAAAACATTTATTTGGTACTAGACCTTATATCTCAGGATTTTAGGTGATTTATTGTGGAACTGATTTTGCATTGTTTGGTGACTACATTTTGGTGACAGATCTACTATTTTGAGGACAAACCCTATTATTTAAGAAACACAAAACTAATTAAATTGGTGATAGCTTAAATGATACCCTTTTTTTAATAGATATAGTGATTCAAGAGGAAGGTTTTAGTATGTATATAATTTATTAGGTTTTAGACAAAGCGGGCGAAGCCGCGGGCGGTAAGCTAGCTTTTAATATTATGTTGTGCGTATACAAAGATTGGTTAGTCGTTAATAATAAAATGTGAGTCTATAGTTTGATTGCGTAGGTATAGACCGCGATAATACGTAATAAGTATTAAGTATGACGCATTGCTGTAGCCTGTACTATTTACATGGTTTTTTTTAATAACGTTGAGGTTAAATCTCTCTCTTTTAGTTACATACAACTAGATATAAATTATTTTCAATTGTCCATATATGTGTGAAATATATATCTAATATTTCAGTTGTAATAAGAAATTGTTACCTATTTATTGATCAATTGGAAATGTAGTGATTTTAATGTAGCGTGTATTTAATTCATAATTTTTTGGACAATATTTAAAATATGGTACCATAGTAACCAATTTCAGTTTAGTAGCGGAAATAAAAGGACGAATAAAATATACAACATTTTACAAGCCAAAGTAAGGTCGTCTTAGATCTTTAAAACTTAGTAGATAACGCCCCCTAACCTGATATGCATATATTTTTTCTTAACGAGAAAATAAATACCGCCTTCATCGCCTTTAAATACTTAAGTATATAGTTTAAAAAACTCGCTCAAACTCATGAAATTATTGTATTATCACCGATCAGAAATAAGTGTAGAATGTTTGAATTACAGATGTCCGTTTAAATCGGGTTAAAATCGAGCTTCAAGGAATCGGTTACATAATAATATGCAAACATGAAGCTAATAAAAGCGAGTTAAAAAGAAAGCTCAGCTTACACGGTTGTACACACGTTTATATGAAGCAATTTCGGTAACTAGGTACAATTAAAACATTCTTTCAGCAGTAGAAAGGACATTTTGCTTAGGTGACATAAGGCTTAATGTTAAATAAATTGATTTTTTTAAAGATTGTTGGACTCCCAGCAAAGCGGGCACGAGTCAGATTAGGTTGTTATGTTAAATTAACTTCTGTTTTATAAATAAAAATATATAACATAAATAATTACAACAAAAAAAGAAATAGGGTTGATGTACCACTAGTTGACCATTTAAGCGGTTTTATCTTTAGCTATATATAAAAAACGGGTTATTTGTTTTACGTTCAATGTTATTTTTGGGACACAGATAATTGAATAGTCACTGCAACTTCATAGTCAACTTCTTAGTCACTGCACTTCTTAGTATCAATTTGATAACCTTTAAAGGTTTTATGAAAACTACTCTGAAAGTTACTTCTGCTAAAAGTACCATTACCTGACCACTGATCACCAATATCTGACCATCATTGCTCTAAAAGTTGACCATTTTCAAAATGGACAAAATGTCCTTCTTCGAACATTAGTTTTGTTTAATAAATAAAAAAAGTCTGTATTTAAATTGAAGTTTTTTTTATTAAATGTTATAAATCATTCTTACAATACTGTTATTAATCCTTAATGACTATACGTACCATACAATTTTTTAGCAACAAGCGTAGTCTTTGATAAACTTTGGGAAGACGTACCTGCCTCTTGCAACCGTCAAAGGACGTATTTTCAACACAACGTTTTCTGGTCTTATTAACTGTTCATCTTGTTTTCTGTTCTGTTCAACTTGAGGGAACACAAAAGTGTTTTCTACTTTAGGAGATTTCCTCATGAATTTTACCAACACGTGAGACCCTTCGAGAGCATCAATAACTTGGCCTATGTTTTTTTTTTTGAAGTTACCTATACTTCTTTTGGCGCGATGGAGAAAAATGATGAGAGTGAATTTTTACGATGCGCGCGCACACCGACACCTAAATTTAACAGCATTAAGTTAGTTCTAGGTGGCATGAAAGTTGATAACTATGTTCAAGTTGTATATTCTAGTATTTTTTTTCCATACGCCAAAGAAGTATAACTTCTAAAGCGTGTACGAACGTTGATGTTGATTCGAGATGCATTGTTGGTGTTGGAATAGGACTTAGACGGCTTATATGGTTTGTTAAATTAGGTATAAGCACAAAACAAAGCAAGCCTTTCTTAGCAAAATATAAAGAACCAAGAGCTGACCATACTGGTCAACAATAGGCGAAAAATTGTTTTCGTTGCTCCAAAAGATAACCAGGCCGCTAAAAATCATGAAAAACTGTTCATGCTAAAAATGAAGCCGAAAGTCTATAACAGAATGGTTCAACATTATGCCTATAACAAGAGATATAAAAAGTAATCGATTGCATTCAAGATTAATTAAGATTTCCCAATCAACTCCCGATAAAAAGCTCTTAGTAAAAAATGTGATTACTTACGGGGCGACATCTTCGTGTTAAAAAAATGTCAATATTTCTGACCAATGGCAGCAAGGTTTTTTTTTAATAGGTAGATGATGTTGCTATACAGAAAAAACAATAAAGTATCATCTGGGGCTGCCGTATTTTCTTAATTGGCGCGTATATTTGAATTTTGGTCATGTATTGGCGCTTGGTCAGCTAGTGGTACACTGACCCTACTTATGTTATAAATTGCATATAATTATTTGACTACGTCTGTTTCAAATATTGTTTTTATTTAAGTTTTAAGCCAAAACATCATTCGAGTTACAAAATTGCGATACGGTTCGCGATTTGGTTAATACATCAAAAATGACCTTTAAAAAACCTTAAAATTACTAAAGAATTAACTTACAATGCTAATTATAATCTTGCTCTAATCCAGAGGCGTTTCCAGAATCCGCAACAGTCTGTGAAATATGTGCTCATATGTTAACGTTTTTTTTTATTAATAAGCGTCCATATTCAAACACCTATATACCTAATATTTTTTCATATATTTCTTAAAACACGCTAATAATGTGCTAGTGTGCTATATATACGTGTGTGTGCTGTACGTATATAAACATATCGTTCATCATAATTAGTTAGTTTCGTGATAGACCGCGCGGTTAAATTATCTATAGTTAAATAATAATATTAATCTTAGTTAAGTAGATAATATTGTCAATTACAGACATAAAATGGAGGACTTAAAACCTTTCGAAGGACATAAACCAGAAGACCTCGAACGAAAGAATAAACAAGATTTTTACGATAGTCTATTACCAAAAGAATCTGAGTTTTGGGCGCCGATTCGAAGATGGGAGAAAAGAATGGGGTATCTCACACCGATTATCTGGTTAAATGTAGTATCTTTATTCACACTACATGCTGTATTGATCGCATTTGTATATTACTTCTTCGCTAATGGAAATCGCATAAAACTACAGACATGGCTGATTGGTGAGTACCCTTGCTTAATAATTAGGCCATTTTATTAGAAAATTAGTTTTATTTTCTAGCAAAATTGATAATATTTTACAGACAAAATATATAGAGATTTTTAAATATTGAGATTTTTAGTTTTGCCATGATAGTTTATTGCAAAATTTAATAAACAATCTCTTATTTTATATCTTCTCTATGGCTCTTGTTGTTTCATGGGTTTTCTATCATTTGTTTCATAGGTAAATTTTAAAGTACCTAGCCGCTCTAAGAAAACTTTAAAATTGATAAAATTATTATTATTATTTATTTAAGTTGTCATTTCTTAATCTATTCGTAATGAATTTTAAATTTTTAATATCAATCTCTAAAATTTCTGCGCAATTTAAATCAAATATTTATTTGCATTTGAATTACATGTGTATTGTGTGAATAACAATACAATGAATATGCATATAAACTAATGACATATTTATATAATACTGCGATGTTTTTCGGGGTCCGTAGCAAGAACCGTAGCAAGTGCTACGAACCGTAGCCTGCGAAATACGTGTGTATAATATTTATATATAATTATATATTATTTAAGGTGTACTGGGGTAATTCTGAAAGACGGGGCTAAATACAATAATGTGAGATAAATACGTAACTAGTTATTGATTGAAAAAATATAATTATCGAACCTGTGTATTTTCTTACACTACCTTAACGTTACTTAAAATAAAACGATATTTTAAAGTATTATTTACAATTTTCCGAAACTACGCCCATCTAAAATTCTCTGGTTATTTTACAAAAATAAATCTAGAAAGAGTACAATAATACACAATAGCAACTATTAAAAATATATTAGTTATTTGATTATAGTTATAACGTATAACAATTTTTTATATGATCTTAGGTTAATTATAATTTCAAAAATATGAAATTAACTATAAAGTGTTAGAAAAAATCTAATAATTTCTGTCGCATATACCGCTTGTAGCAACAGAAATAAATATTTAAGGAGGCTCCCATACAACTAACTCGAAACGAAAACCTTTTTTTTGCTCGATATTAACAGCAACACGTAGGACGCTTGAAATATTCACAGAACCTATTACCTAAGTATTCTTGTTCACAAACTAATAATAATAATTGAATGAGAGTAAAACGAGTATTTAAGATTTACGAAACGTGATTTTATACAAATTTTTGCTTGATAATAGCGACATATGGATATTTTCAAATGATGGTAAATTTATTTTCAATTTGATATAAAAACACATAATAGGGCAGCTATCACAATAATAAAATAAGATGTATTTTAAAATATTATAATTAATTACAATTTACAAAAGGAGTAATTTAAATTTGTCGCTTATCCGACTCGCACATAACCGATTTTTTAATTAAAATGCAAATAAAAATATTTTTGCAAAACGTAGATATTGTATTTAAAATTTTACTACACACGTAATTCCTAAATATGAATAAAATGTACCTATTTCATTTAATTCAGTCAATTAGTTTAAATATAAATCAGTCGAACATATTTACGTGTATTTTTGCGTTGTATTGTAAGTAGGTCAAATTTGAACATTTTTTTTTGTTTTCAATAGACATATTATGTTTAACCGACTTCAAAACAGAAGAAGAAGAAGAATAATTCCAGTTTATGTATGTTTCATATAAATATATTTTGTCTAGTTTTGACATTTCGATGGCGGTCAGTTTTTTTTTTAATGATAATTAAGTTTTGTTTAAACCGCAATATGGAAGAATTATAACGCAATACGGAAGAAGCGTGTACAATTATTTAAAAAAATAAATATATCCTAGAAAGAGGTTATCGACGTTCCTTGAGGTTCCAGATTCTAAAATAACTACAAAATTTTATATACATTTACATTTACAAATACAAAATCAAGAATCAAGTCAATCGGTTGAATGGCCACGAATTTATAACAAAAAATAGTCAAATCAAAAACTCCCTTAGTTTTTGGGAATTTCGGAAAGACAATGTTGTCTGATGTAGATTTCATTAAAGACTTCAATATAAAAAACACAAAAGCAATGTAATAATTGTTTCATTGTTCATGGATAACTTAAATAATAGCAATTATTACTCACATGTCAAACTATACAGGGTGTAATCGTTAAGTGTGCACAAGCGATTATTCCGTTACTATTGCAGATATCAAAAAACTTTAAACTGATATCGAAAGTACTTAACCTAATGAGTAAAATGGCCATAACAAATTTTTAAAAATAAAACGAGAAATACCCAAAAAAGGTACATTAAACGCTCCCATACATTTTATTTCCCATACATTTTGTATCCATAGCATATTTTCGAAGTGACGTCCTCATTGTTCAATACAATGAGGTTCTACTATTTAAAGTTTCTAAATTAACTTTCCTTCAAATTTGCGAAGTAATTAAAGCAGAAAACCAAATAAAGTAAGAAAAAGCTAGGTATAATCTTTCATATTAAAATAATGTACATGGGATATTCATATCTCATACTAAATGTATGGGAGGGTTTCATGTTAATTTTTTAGATATTTCTCGTTTTATTTTTTTAAATTTATTATGGCCATTTTACTCATTAGGTTAAGTACTTTCGATATCAGTTTAAAGTTTTTTGGTATCAGTACCCTTACCATGAGTTGACATAGTTAAATCGTCTGACGTAACTACAATAGTAAACGTGAATAGTTCACGAGATTATTTTCCGTGAATGACGTATCTATCATCGAATAGTTATAAACTATGACATATGTCAAAATTAGAACTCATGGTGCAAAAATTGTATGGTTACTACAGCGAGTGTAGTATAGTTTACTATACGTTATCTACTGTAGTATACTATAATGCACCTCATGGTAGGCTTTTTAGTTCTGCTACGGCACACTAGGGGCGCTGTACGAAATTTCATACAAACCGCTTACTACAATCGCTAGCGAGTATCGTGTGCGTAAACTCATGGTAGACCTACTGTAATAGTTACGGAATAATCGCCTGTGCACACTTAACGATTACACCCTGTATATTATGTTGAGGTGAAAGCCATTTAACTTTAAAATCAAATTATAACGTATGTAGTAGGGGGCCGTTCATAAAATACGTCACACTAAAATTAACGTTTTTTGACCCCCTCCCCCCCGGTTGTCACGCTGTGTCACACTTTCTGTGAGCCCCCTGGAAATATTTCGTCACAAAAACTAAGACCCCTCCCCCCTAAACATGATAAATTTTGATTGATAATACACAAATTTTGATATTAGAAAATATTTTATTTTTATTTTTGTAATAAAATTTAAATATTAGCGCTCATGTTGAAAAAAATAAATATATCAAGTTACAATTTATTGTAATAAATATATATACATTTAAATATATGTATATTTACTCATACGAAATCAATGACTTCTATCATTACAAAATTGAAAAAAAAGTCGAGAGAACGAATACTCAGTAAAAATTTTTAATGAACGGCGAACGTCACGCTGCTGTAGACCCCCTGTCCCCCCTTGTCACATCTTGTCACACTCGCGAAAACCCCTCCCCCCCCCTTGTATGCGAACGTATTTTATGAACGGCCCCTAGGTAATTAAAATACATAATGCTAAGAAGAAATTCTCGTAAAGTTTAGGTACGTAATATGTTAATAAATGAAACGTTTCCAACGATCGTCGATGTTAGTCGCCAATACGGCGACTATGAATAAAAATCTACGATGACGGGCGATCATAAACATTTAGGCCCTAGAGAGCCTAAATTTCTATGATCGGCCGTCGTGATATAATCACTATCGTGATTGCCTACCCGCCCAACGCTGCCCATTGTGTAGAAGGTCCATATTATCACGCAATGCTGTCAACATGTTGACAACAAGTCCTCAACATGTGGACTAGGTAAATATTTGCCATGAAGGGGCTTGAAGATGACGCTCGATGTCATAGGTCGGTTATAAGTTACGCATAACCACGTATGGCCAATTATGATATGGCCTTGTCTAATGACGATCACAAATCAGTCACATAACACCGATCACGTTTTTCTCAAGAACAAACAAGAGAAACGTGATGACAGATTACAATGCGTACTTTTATCTTGATAAACACGTAGGTAAATCGATTTAATATACCTATTACAGTTCGGAATATGTTTTTTAACTGTCGCTATTATTTTGGTTTTCTTAGAAATTTTACACGTTTTTTTCTGACTCTGACTTTATATGGGGTTCATATTACATTTATTTCAAATAAATTATGTTTATGTTTAATAACATTAATATTATTTAAAAAGATGCAATTTTAAAAGAATATAAAAAAGTCGATAACTGGGTGGGATTGAGATGGGATCACGGGTGGCCTAAACTACGGTACATTAATAAAAGTCGTTCGAATCTCGCATCGTGATCGATTTTTTGTATTATTTAAGAATTTAAAGTTTGATTATAGAAATTATTTACAATTCTGTGTTGTACGAATATAAGATTATTCTTCAGTAGGTACCTACTATTACAATAATTAAAAATTATAAACATTTGACCAATATAACCAATCTTTGAGAGAAGTTTCATTGATATATGAGTTTATTGAAAAGTATATATCATGCAGAATGCAAATAAATCGCCTATACTAGGTAGCTATAAAAATCTAGTTTAATAACAATAAAATATGAACGATCATACTCTCACCATGCAAAAAACAATCATATTACTATCAAAAAGTGTTTTCTTCCGAAAGTTAAATTATGCAAAGACAACTTGTACTTACATCTTTTATCACCTAAAAAAATATTCATGAAGGAAATATAAATCAAATTAACATTTGGTCAAATATTTAAATTATTTATAGTTATTTATGTAAACAAATACATAGAACCAATTGACGTCTATGTATTTTAAATAAGTAGATTTTTTACAACAATATTAATAAATTGTTTTCTGGTCCCTTCATTATACAACAAAATTAATAAAATATTACCTATTTATAAACTCCCCTACGGTACTTGCAAAACGCAAGTCACTAATTGGCTGCTAAAC
>CAJQZM010041047.1:32341-52822 GCA_907164665.1 Colias nastes | reverse complement strand
CCCCCCCTACACATCAAAAAAACAAAATTGCGTCCTCTAAAAAACGCAAGGTTAGGGCTAAAAAATGTAACATTTCAATGGATCAAAAGGTTTCTAATAAAAGAGCATATCGTTGAATATCTCAAGATCGACTTGCATTGATTATGTTGAATTGGTAGATAATGATATTCAGGGAAACTTTGAAATTTGTTTAATTTGTCTTACGATTCTTCTTTTTTTTTGCAGAGCAATAAAATGAGGGTAGACCACGTGATGCTAAGTGGTCACCATCGCTCATAAACATCTTAAAAATAGAGAAAATACTTGAGGTAAATTTTCATTTCAAGTTTAAATAAACAGTAAACATTGTGTGCAATAAAGGAGAATGGCAAACTCCATAGGTAGTGAACGAATTATCTTTTTTTTTCAAAGATTTGTTTTCCCATAGAATCAGAAGTCAATATTTTACAAATAATTATTAAAATTAACATAATGAATTTTAAATATAATATTATGATTTCTGTAACAGTTAGGCCCAGTTTGGCTCTAATCTCGTGCATTAGGTACCTAATTTTCTCTAATAAAATCTAATAATTAAAATGTAGTAGAATTATTTGCGCAATGATTGAATTTGGTCGCAGTTACACTCTTTTCAGAAGAAAATCTAATAAAAATAAGTAAGTAAGTATTTACACATTTTATGTAGAGAATATATTTCGACATTTGTGGATCGGTCGAGGATTTTCTATTTAGATGGGTGAAATCAAATATTTCCCTCCAAATGTATGTAAATGACAAACGTACTTTGTACCGTATTTTTATAATGTAAAGGTTTGCTTTAGATCGTTATTTCAGTAAGTCAATACAAAAAAATAAAGTTGCAATTTTCGGTGGGCATTAATTAAACTACTTGCTCTACTTTAAATTTTATTATATTATTTTAATTCTGATACAAATACATCTAAACTTTAGTTTACCAACTATTTTTTTTTTTAGGTACATATTCTTAGTTTTACCTAACTATGTTTTACGTAGGCAATAAACTTTTCAGTATCTACTTAGATACTATATAAATAATAAAAGTAAATGCAAAACAGTAACAATACTTTTGCATTTAAATAACACACCTTACTTTTTATCAAACGTCCTCAACGTATAATAAAAGGAATATTTCAACGCGTAGCCATGATATCCGAAGGTTCGAGAATACGTATAGAGTATAGACTCAGTTGTAATAAAAGTTTTTTCCCAAATTTAACGGACCATTGCTCGAACGTGTTACGATGTTGACGATAGAAATGTCCCAGTACATAAATAAACTTGTATTCCGAACCGAAGGAAAATAAAGAAAACTTAGATTCGTGTTTTCGCTAAAAGGTCTCGCCTCACGCCTCTTTTCAGGCAGTAAAATATTTGTGGAAAACATGAAAATAAATATTCGGGTAAAACGAATTTGTATGGTACAGTATGATTTAGTGGCATGCAGCGTGAAATATTATTTTACGTAATAGTTTCCGATTTAAAAAGTGAGAAAGGTCGTTACGTAGAAATTGTTTGGGATTACAAATTTTATATTGATAAGTTCTGAAAAAAAAATTTTGTAAAATGTTATTTGGGTATTGTAATTTCAAAAAACCACTTTCGTATTTTTTTATGTGAAACTGATGTTAACTGTAAAATGAAGAACTCATTTTGATAAAACTATCTCGTGACTAAATTATAAAAAAAAGCTCAAAAAAATTACTGGATAAAATGACAGATTTGTAGAAACCACCTATCTATATCTTTATCGCTCCTACAGGAATAACTCTAAAAAACACCCCATTGTTTTCATTTCATTAGCCTAGAAATCCGCACTATAAGCCCTCAAAGAAAAAACATAACTCTCATTTATCAGAACGATTTCCCTATATAGATAATAGTCTATAAATCTAGATTAGTTTAGCTTTTCTGCGAAACTCTATTAGGAGTTTGATTGCAATCGCATAGAACCTTTCAAAGTCAAGGGAATTAGATTGCAGGGTTAAAAGTATTCTATGAAATTTAATTTATATTATTGCGTTAATTGTTCCCGTAACTGCTCGAGAAGCCCTCATTTCGTTTTTTAGGTTCCTTTGGGCTTTTTCTTTAACTTCTTGCCAAGACTGACTGGTTTTATTCATCACAGCAAGCACGGAGCTTTTCCAAGAAAGAGGTCTTTCCTTTTGCAGCCATTTGGCAGGTTTGAATCTAAAGCCGTTTTTGCTCCGGCCTGCTTAGGCAGCGTCCTATAAAGTTATTTTATTTCAGTATTCAAATATTGGTATATTAATTGCATTGCCTCATATGTATTGAAATAAAAATATAGCCTGAGATTGTATTTCAATGTGATTTCAATAATAAATCGAGAGAATAACTGTGAAGAATTGTTCGATATTGTATTTTTATTTACAGAGCGAACAAGAACTTCACGTTTCATATCATAATAATACATCCAGGCCCAAAACTCCGCGCTTCACTGCTAATCCCCAAAAATAAAATCTATTTCTGCATTGTCCACCAAACAATTCATGAATTCATCTGCGTGGGAGAGATTTAAATAATAAAAAACTAAAAATAAAATAAAGCTCCCTATTTGAACGATAATTACTTAAAATACAATTATTTCTAATTCTTACCTTGTAGGCTTTTAATAACTGTCATTCCTTACAACGTCTTCGTAGCATTTTTTTCCTAATTGAGTTATAAGAATATCAGAGGTATTTTAATTATTAATATTTTTAAGTAAGTTTTATTATATTTAATTTAACGCTCACGCTATATCCTTATATTTATTACGTACACGACATTCGCATGATAACGTTTCGAGGGTTCGATGTAATAATAGTTATCGGCTGATCCGCGGATCATTTAATTTTATAACGCTAAGTCGTTTGGATAAACTGGATTTAGATTGCGATTTAGGTTATTGTTGTGATTTTGTTTTACAATTTTTAAAGACTAATCCATAGGCATTATGGAAAATCTATTGGAATTTATATAGATTTAAAATATTAATAGATTAGTCATTAGACAGAGTTAGCTATGTTAAAACATTGCAACAAAACTTTCTTAAAATCAATCATATTGATTGCACTAATTGCTTCTTTGTTTCACTCTCATTTATTAAAAAAAATATGAATCAGAAAGAGACAGTAAGTATAGTTATTAAATTATTACATGCAAAAGTTACTAGGTCAATGTTATCACCTTGTTTTAAGAACTGCATAAAAAACCGCATGTTGAATTGCTTTTAAAAGACTTAGATAATATCGTTTCCGTGGTGTAGCGGTTATCACATCTGCCTAACACGCAGAAGGCCCCCGGTTCGATCCCGGGCGGAAACAATTTTTTTTTACCTTTCCCTTATCAGTAAGTGAACACTTCACTACTTTACTACTTAGCTTAACAATATGCTTATCTTGCGAAGACTTCCTTTATTTCACCGCAAAAACATTTATTATACTAAAGTATATACATTGTAATTAAAAAAAAATGTTGTTTAAAAGAAACTTAAATTATTTAAAAAAACATATTTTTATATTTTATAGATTAGTTAAGTATTACTCACAAATCAATCACAGAACTTATTTTTATTAATTTCGATACGTTAACTTCCACAATATCTCTGTCTGAATGTAGAGTCCAAAGATTACCGTTCATATTATAAAAAATAAAAAATTGGCAAATTTTGATCATAATTCATTCGTAAATAAAAATCGCTTTTCCTCATCATTGACTTGGTTCCATCTAAATAATTATGCTCTCCATTGAACCGTATTCAGTGGAAAATAAAATAAAAAAGTTCTCGTATAATTTTGTACGCCTGAAGCGAAATTATTCCCCGATACATTGAAAGTTGAAACTTTACGAAACTCTTTCGATTGTTCCCTTGAGACTGATATTGCGAGACAGAATTGCCAGAATCTTTGAATGGATAAGTTTGTTTTATTAATATTTAACGTCTAGATTAACCATAGACTAAACAAAGTGTTCGGAGTACACTGTGTATATTTGCGAATTCATAGAAATAACTATGAATTTATTACCTTTAGTAAAGTAATCCAATAGTAGGATTATTCAAACAATTGAATGTTATAAAGCCATAATTATTTAATTTTGTGCAATAAAGCGCTTAAGTGATTGAAAAATACTAAATAAAAAACGGCCATAGATAAGTGATATATGATCTAGTTATTACTTATGGAATGATAGTTAAATAGCAATCTCAAAATTACATTTTTACAATCATTTATTTCATTTCAATGTAAAGTTTGAATAATGTCATTAATTAAAAGTATTTACATTACCAATTAAGTATCATTACATTGGCTAACAATTCATTTGAATTTTGTAAATGATGTAATATCATAAATCTATACTAATATTATAAAGCTGAAGATATTGTTTGTTTGAATGCGCTTATCTCGGGAACTACTGGTCCGATTTGAAAAATTCTTTCGGTTTTATGATAGCCCATTTGAAGGAAGGCAATAGGCTATATATCATCATGCTAAGGCCAACAGGAGCGGAGCAATGCGGGTGAAACCGCGGGAAAAAGCTATGCAATGCAATGTAATAAGCCTATTTCATAGAGTGAGCTGTGGTTTAATATTCATACAGTATTACGTATGAAGCTTAGTTATATTAGATAACTAATTATAATGTCATGTGTGTGTTTAATGCTGATCTATAAACATCGATGTTTAGATAACCTATATTATAAACTGAACAGGATTATCAGGGTTTATTATTATCAAGTGAAAAAATTTAAAAAAAAGTTTCTAAAAAGTTTGTCCCATAAAGTGTGAATAAATTACATTTTTATGAATGAAAAGAAAACTTGTGATCGCTTAAATGTATTTTTGAGTTTTCCTAAATTAGAATATTTGTATGTATGTCCTATAAAATTTACATGCTACCTGCTGCATTTTTGGTCTGTACAAATACACATTTCACTTCTTGTAAATTATTATTAGGATTTTTACCACTTTAAAGTTAAGCCGATCTTTTGTCGTATATTAATAAAACAAAGGACATCCTATTAAAAGAATTCACCCACTAATAGCCATTGTAAACCGCGTCATTGTTTCATATTTTCCAAGTAACTTATTAAGCTTTTTATTGTCTTATAAGAATCGTCTTATTATCTTTTAATACTTTTCTCTTTGTTCCACCGCGAACAGTTATTTCCTGAAACTTCTAGAACTTTCTGGATTGTTTTATGAGACCATCATATCAATATTTTTCATTGATTTTATAATACGAGGTTGTTAGAAATTAATGTTGTGTTTTTTGACGTATTATTTTTGTATGAAACATTGAAAATTATTATTGTTTTCCGTTTTAAATCAGTTTTTTTTGAGAGCATTTAATTTCTAAAATAAACTATTGTTGTGTAGCTAAATTAAATTGAACTCCATATTTCACCGGTCCTCATTATCTGCACATAATACATATTTCATGTATTTGTGTTCAAATTATGTATTAATTACCTGCCTTTTAGTTTTCTGATTTGATAAACATTTCATGTTATTTGATAAACATTTAATCATTATTCTAAATTTTAAATATTGGCTACAGTCCGCAGCTTCGCTCACTTGGTTTGAATAAAAACATCTCTAATAATCTATAAGTCATGTCAGACTATAAGGGATCTCTACTTCTTATTTCATCCATATTAAATTAGCAGATCGAGAGTATTTGCATTACTAACATCCATACATCTGACTACTTACTTACATAAACTTCATATAGAGTTTTATGTCATTTTTACCTAATCGAAGTTTGTGTTCACTTTATGAATTACTAGCTGCTCCCCGCGGTTTTACCCGCATTGCTCCACTCCTTTTGGTCTTAGCGCGATGATATATAACCTTCCTCGATAAATGGGCTATATAACACCGAAATAAATTTTCAAATCGGACCAGTAGTTCCTGAGATTAGCGCGTTCAAACAAACAAACTCTTTAGCTTTATAATATTAAGTATAGATTCAGTAGATTGGAGTATTGATTATTGACAATGACCTTGTGTAAGTGTCATTAACTTATTCTATATTTCAATAAATATGTATTGTGTATCTATAAAAAGTATCTCTCTTTATATCTCTTTACTAACAACATAGACAAAGTATCTATTTCCGGAAAGGTACAGTCAAACAACAACAACTCAGAATATCTAAGTCATCCGTCCTATCAACTTCTCAGAATATCTAAGTCATTTCGCAACTGCGCTTGACCTCATAAATACCACTATAAATTGATCCCTTTTCTTCCACCATCTATCTATTAATAGTTAAGGTCCATGAACCCAGTCCAGGCTTACCTGCGAAGGAATCCGGGGAAACGAGTTCTGACTCATAGCGGGAGGTTTAACATTCTGGGAATTTTTACCGCTCTTATTGTTTCAACTTAAGGTTAATAATCCTGTAACAATTGTTGAATGGGGTGTAAAACAGAGTTTGTTTTAAGGTAGGGAATCAATTAGCCTTTGTCAATATTTTATTGTAAGTCCAGTCAGTGTTCGACAATCGACCAAGTGTGATGTGCGTTTGTTTTGACATATATTTTGATTTGTGTTCGCGTTATCTTTTTGTGTGTTTGTGATTAAGATCGTTTTGTTGAGGTAATTTCTTATTTGTTTTATTTCTGCTTAGTTATCGATGTGTGTTTTATAGTTTTTTGATATTTTATTTTAAAAGCTCAAAGCTTGTTTATTTAATTTGTTTACTTAATTTTTAATAGGTACTAAGGTTTTTAAATTCATACAATATAGGTACCTATTGCATTTCTTTATAACCCTGCACTGTGATCAATTGTTTATTTCTACAAAAGCTCTACATATACGCTAGATAACATATATCAAATTTTTCAACCTTTTGCTTCATATTCGCATTAGGTACACGATGTTCAACAAACAATTATATTAGGAGTTAGTTAAAATAACATAGAATCTAGGCCACTATCGATATCAAGATAACAGTAGCCGAACAGCTGTTTAAAAGGTCACTTCGAACAATAATGTTATTGTACGATCAACGGGTAATATAAACATGTATGGTATGTGTGGAATGGACAACGACTTGCATTGACAGCTATTATATACACTTGAAGGAATATATACAACAGTTATAACTAATCTATATATTATGTAATTATAACGAAAGCTGTGACCTTTGTTTTAGGGTTTGAAGCTCATGTTAATTTAATGAGAGTTTAAACACTGCCTTTAAAAAAAAGAAGATGATGTTTCAATGATTTTTTTATTAATTCATACATCTTTTAGTTTGTCTAAATAATAGAGCCATCTAGAGCTAAATAACAGAGTAATATTGTAACCAATATACTGTTATACAGTTGTAAGAAAAATGCACTAATAATAATTATATGCATCCAGCCATTCAAAAAGGATATTCTACTTTTTTCCCGAAACCATCTGGCAGCTTACAGAATGATCTGGTTTAAAAAGGATATTTTTGGAAAGTTCTGTGTATTTTAACATAAACCAGTATTAGCCTACCTGTCTGTAGTAACAGCTGTCTGCTAGCAGGTATTCACGCCTTTGTATTTGGCACAAAAGCAGGCTTGTAGGGAATTCCGAAATATGGCTAGCATGTGCAATGTATAATGTTTCTTCTGTAATTTTAATCTAGGAACGAGGATGAATTCTTAGTATAATAGATAATTGATATCACGCTTTTTAGAGTTCAGATAGGTACTTAATATCACGTTTCTAGATAAAAGGACTTAAGATTGAAATAGTTAACTTTCTAAGTCAAAGTCTAGTCTCTTTCTAAGTAATGCTATTGAACTATCTAATTAAAAATATGAATGTTCATAATGATTAGATTTAATTTTGTTCAAGTTTACGCGTAGTCGTTTATAAAGTGAATTTAACATATTTATATCATTATTTAGATTAAAACTTAATACACTTTCTATATCAGAATCACACATACAAATATGGTCAAAATAATTATATATATCATAAAAATAATTGAAACTAGTACGCAAACGCATAAAACATCGCATGACAATCTAAAAGCTCATCATTATAAAAAGCTCCCTTTAATGTCAACTATCCGGTCCTTGTAATCTTGTATTTTCCAATGGATTTTACAGACTGCGTACTAAACTTTATTAAAAATCGGTCCGCTGTTTTTGTCGGAAAAAGAGCAACTGTTTTATTTACAAAATATAAATACAATACGGTTTCATGAATTCGAATACCAAAGATAGATTTAAAAAATTACCTTAGAATAAATATTATGTAAAATAATAGAATATTTCCCAATGTTTATAAACTCTATACGACTGACACAGTTAGCGAACTGAGCTCACAAATAAGATTAAAATAACTTAGCCTGCATACTAATTTGTATTAAGTTACATGTAGGTTTTTTCATTTATACACAACAATCTTAAATCAATGATGGTTTCTGATTAAGGAACATACATACAGATAAATTATAGCTACTAGAACACGCATTAAAAGCTTATTATTACGTTAAAATATGTGTGATGTACCTAAGTCCTAATTGACAGAGGGAAGAACATTTTATATGTCTATATTAAAGTTGTCTGAAACAACGCCACTGTATATAAGCTTTATAGATCTAAAAAGAAACTAATTTAAAATCCAATGTTCACTATTTAATTTATACATAGTTTATTAATTGAATAAATATTAACGCTTTACAACTTCGAAGAAACTTCGATTGATCTTCAAACTCGGGTCCTTAATACTTTAGCATGGAAACAACTCTATTTATTAATGATGTACTTAATATATTGCGTATTTCGCAAACTAGTAAAATTACTATTAAATAATTATAAATAATTAAGCAATCACAAGTGCTATTATGAAAACTGACCGCAAACCATTCATTACTTTTTGTATATTAGACCGCAAATGAACGAATTTAATGGATTTCTCATTTTGTTACAGATCTATTGATAGACACAGAGAGATGACGTCTAGCTGCAGCAAAGAGAACCTGTTACAGCCGTCAACGTTGCAGGAAGCCATTAATGTAATCAAGTTTCTAACCACGTCTCATAAGCAAGAAATTGCGAAGCTAAAGGATGTCCATACAAAACAAAGCGACACTATTAAAAAGCTTGAAGAAACAAGAAAAAAGGAATTAGAATTTTTATCAAAAGAGCTTGAAAATTACGAACTTAACCTAGCCATAAGGACAGAAGCAGTTAATAGACAACTTGCCCAAAAGGATGATATCATCAAAAAACAAGAAGAAATAATTGAAGATTTGACAAATAAATTGAAGATTAAAGAAGCTTTAAGTGTACCAGAAATTTCAATAAATGTCGAATCGAACTCTGACTCCGGAATTGCTTTGGATAATGATGACAGTTCAAACAAGGCTAAAGATAATAAAACTCCTGCGAAATCCACAAGAAAAGGCAGCAGAAGGTTCGCAGATTCAATCAGTTTTCTGCGAAGAGTAGATTTCTCACCCATGAAATATAAACCTTGTAATCGAGAAGGCACTAAAAAGAAAGATGAAAAGAAGAAAACATTAGAAGTTCCTCACACAGAATCGAGAGTTCTCGTTCGCCAGTTTAGTTCTGAAAAGGCCACAAGTGACGAAGACAGACAACTCTCTGAAGACATTGACGCAACGCTTTCAGATGATACCATGACCTCTATAGTTATAAGACCAAAGAAATTAGACGAAAGTATGAACAATCACTTCTCAGACGACGGCAGTGAGGACACCAGTGAAGAACTCTTCGACAGAGTCATGATAAGGAGTAGCGTAAGAAGATCAGTCAAAGCAAATCCGAAATACAAAAAGATTAATCGAACGAAATCGAAACTGCTAGAACAAATGAAAATTAATATCGTCGATTGAAATATTAATCATAGTTGCAATTTCGATGTTGGTTATTTATTTAAACGTATTTATTTTGATCGCTTTTCAATTTAATTGAATTGGGATTGCATTAAACAGCATTTATGTGAGCGATTCTTGTTTTATTTTCATTTTGTACCGTTATGTTGATGATTCCGTTACATTGGATGCTCCCACGTAACCTGTTATGTTGTTTGATAAAAACTAAAACATGGCGTTTACATTTAATAGCTTTGCTATAATCACCTGCACTTATGAATGAACAGTGTCATTATTAATTAGTTTTTGTTGAAAGCAATTAAAATTTATTGCCGTATGCGAGTATTTACTGAATGATAGACAGTTTGAAACTAAATTTAATTATCATTTTAAAGCTATTTTATTAAAATTTTGCTGATTAATTTTCACACATAATACTATTTTATAACAGTCATGCTACTACATAGGAATACTACTATACAGGGTGTAAGGGAGACCTGGTCACATCACTTCAGTGTGGATAGGTGACATTCTCACATGAAATTTGGTATGGTTTTTTTTTCTTAACTCTAAATATTAAAAAAAATACGACTATTTTAATTTTAACTTTACAATTTTAGTCATATTTTTTTAAAACACTTCTGTACTCGATTGTACTTCACCGATTTTGATGATTTTTTTTAAATTTTGTTGCTTAATCAATGTACTTGCAGATTAAAACGAATGTACTAGTATTCCCTAGTAAATTACCTGATATTTTAATACTTGAATTTAAAAAATAACAAAAAAATACTTGCAATTTTAGTAAAATGCAATTTTTTTCAAAAAAAGACCCATACAACTGCATGTTTTTTTAATCTTATCTAATTCCTCATCATTTTTACTTTAAAATACCATTTATTTCATAATTGTAAGTGTTAAGCCGCGTATAAATTAAGCGCGGCAAACCATCGAACATTGACGCGCGCGGCGGCCGCGCTCTATGTAGACGGGATCGCCGCGCGCGGCGACGCGAACATTGCCGCGCTCGAACGTGCCGCGGGGCGATCCGCTCGCTGTCGGTTTTTGAGACCGCATCAAAGGAGCTTCAGTCTTTCGCTCGCGCGCCGTGTGGACGGTTTGTAGTTTTGGTGATTCGGCTCGCGCGGCGTATACGTAAAAATGGACAACGAAAAGTGCAGTTTTCTAATACAATTGTATGGCGCTAATGAATTTTTGTGGAACAGTAAATCCTCCCAATACCACAATAAATCGCTGAGGTATGATGCGTGGGTAGAAATCAGTAAGAAAATGGATAGACCTATTCCTGACTTGAAAAAGAAAATGACTACACTTTTGGCGTCCTACAGAAGAGATGTTCGTGATGGATCGCCTGCCGCGCGCGGCAACTACGTTCAACTTAAAATATATCTACATATTGGCTCGCGCAGCAAATGAACGTCAACTCTGGTCGAACGTTGGCTCGCGCGGCTGCCGCGCTTAATTTATACGCACCTTAAATAGTTTTAAAATTGTGACTGCACAAAAGTAACTACTTTTTTTCTAAGGAACTTTCTTAACCTGTTACACGACCCTGCATTGTTATTGTTTAAACGGGAGATGTGGCAGTACGCATGGGAATTTCTACCTGGATTGATAAGTCTGTCTCTCTCTTACTTGTCCTTTGCCGGGCGAGCAAAGGGAATGCGGGGGGAAGCGGGCCACGCATTCCAGCGATTCATTGTTAGTCTCTACTACGCACGATAGTTGTTTCTTTGCATTCGACGCTCACAGTTTGTTTCAGTATCAGTTACTCGTACTTGATTGTTATTTTTTCTGTTTTGAGTTGTTCTGTGTGAGAAAATGGCTAATCCGTTTAATTTGACCGAGATGGCAGACATGCATTTATTATACGGCTACTGTAATTGTTCGGCGAGAGCTGCGCGTCGTGAATATCAGCGACTCTACCCGAATCGTCGTTTACCTTCCGCGCGCATGATCCAGTCTGTAGACCGAAAATTTCGGGATGGAACACTTTTCAGAAATATGAATTTGGATCATCCTGGAGTACGGATTTCGCCACGTATGGAAGAAAGGATTCTGGATCTAGTGCTCAAAACCCAAACATAAGCACGAGGAGAGCGGCACGGATTCTTGGCATCAGCCATTGGACAGTATGGAAAGTATTCAAAACGCACCAATTGCATCCTTATCATTATCAGCCAGTACAAGGATTAATTCCGCAGGACTTATCTTCAAGATATCAATTTGCAAACGTTTTAATGGAGCGTGCATTAAACAATCCCCTCTTTCTAAAGAGGATACTTTGGACAGACGAATCGATGTTTACGAGAGATGGTGTGTTCAATTATCACAATGCCCACGTGTGGTCTGAGCAGAACCCGAAAGCGATCAGAGTTGAGTCATCTCAACACAGGTTTCACTTAAATGTGTGGGCAGGGGTAATAGGAAACTGTTTAGTTGGCCCTCACTTCCTGGAAGGCACGCTTATTTTACTGTATAAGGGAAAACGGTGACCATTTTGAACAATTTTTAAAATAAATTAACTTGCTTTTAAATTAACTGTCAGTTTTATTTCCATATTACTTCGTTGTACTGAAAAATAAAGATGTATTTGACAAGATTAGTGTACAAAGGGTTAACTTTGAGCAATCGTAATTTTCAAGTTGTAACAGTTACAATTATGAAATAAATAGTATTTTAAAGTAAAAATGATGAGGAATTAGATAAGATTAAAAAAACATGCAGTTGTATGGGTCTTTTTTTGAAAAAAATTGCATTTTACTAAAATTGCAAGTATTTTTTTGTTATTTTTTAAATTCAAGTATTAAAATATCAGGTAATTTACTAGGGAATACTAGTACATTCGTTTTAATCTGCAAGTACATTGATTAAGCAACAAAATTTAAAAAAAATCATCAAAATCGGTGAAGTACAATCGAGTACAGAAGTGTTTTAAAAAAATATGACTAAAATTGTAAAGTTAAAATTAAAATAGTCGTATTTTTTTTAATATTTAGAGTTAAGAAAAAAAAACCATACCAAATTTCATGTGAGAATGTCACCTATCCACACTGAAGTGATGTGACCAGGTCTCCCTATAGTTTATTACTACTACATAGAAACTATTATGATATTAAATCACGCGTGACCGTTATAGAGAGTTACTTTACGTCTGTATCAATATCAGAAGGGCATTAAATTTATTATGCTATATAGATAACTCAAATTTATAGCTGTGATACCTACACGAGAATTTGTTAAACTCTTCAGATAGATTCAAAATTTCATAAAGATAAATATAATTTCCGATGGATTTCAAACACACTTTGATGTTGGTTTCATAAGTATTTAGAAAGAGTAAATAGGTATATTTGAGAAAACTATATTAACTCATAAAAATGTTATTTTTTAAATGTTTGAATAAGTACACGAAGGGACGTGTAAAGGAAACTTGAAGAACTTTATTTTTATACTTGTTTTTCGAAATGAAAGATTATAAGCTTATGGCATAATTTTAGTCTCTAGTTCTAGTTTAACAAAAATAATAAAATGAAAGGTGAGAATTTAAGAGCATCAAACCATTTAAACAATGACAGTAATCATTCTTGTGCGTTGTAAAAATGCAGTAATTTTCCCTAAATCTCAGGAGAACTATAAAAATTTAAGGAGACAGCATCATGCACTCTCCGTGTCTTAAATCATGTGCGCCACTCTAACGTTATTACTGTATATAGCTCGCTAGAAGAGCTATAAATCCTTTTATATTATACTTTGTATATCTGCTATATTGTCGACTAGCCGCTCGTCCCGGCTCCGCCTGGATTGACTCGGGATAAAAATATCATAAAATGTAGCCTATGTTCATCAGGGATAATGAGTGATTCTAATGGTAAAATAACTACGTTAAAAAAAACTGACTTCAAAAACGGAAAAGTAATAAATAAATAAACTTTCAGCTCAATCGGTAATCTGGAAGTGAAGCAAAGTTACTTGCTAGATTTTCAATTAATTTATCGAGATCAGACAAAAATGATCATAAAATAAAAACTATTGGGCCCACAATGAAATTGTTATGGGACCAATTCGAGACTATTCCGCATCATCCAAAAAAAGAATCATGTAAATCGGTTCAGAAACCTCGGCGTAATCGGTGTACATACATAAAAAAACATACTCCTTTTTTGAAGTCGGTTAATAATATCCTAAATAGGTCCAAATCAAAAGTCCAAAAAAAAGGAAATGACAATTAAAACTAGGTAATTGGGTTTGTAACAATTATTTTTAACTGTGAATATAAAACTAATATTACTAAGAGACTTATAAAAACCAAGTTCCTCTGCAAGAATAATCCATTTAATAATAATTAACATCATCCATTCATAAAACTTCTATCTTACTAGCGATGCTGAGCGAACTTCGAAACTAACATAAACTAAGCCATATTTTACCTTACAAATTTTTAATTACTGCGAATGCCTAATGAGAGAAAATGTTACTTTATTTTCCCTCATTTTTTGTTTTAAACGTTGGCAACACTGCACGCAGTTACGTTTTAGTCGTTCGTTAAAACTTCTCGGTTTAACTTTAATAAAAAACCTCCATAAGCAGAGTTCAAATACAATGAAAACAATTCTTTTGACCTGATTTTATTACATGTTTTTCGACGAAAATACTGAAATTGTACGCGACGTCGGAATTCAAATGAATTTCATCTTTTAGTCAAATAGTACCTACTTTTATATTACACAAGCTGGAATTTACAAGACGAAATGGCGACTGCAACATGTTAGAGGATATTGTGTTTATATATTTTATTTATTTTTCTTTATTAAATATTTGAAAGAAAAAGGAAGATAAAAAAAATCCTGTTAGTTTACTCCGTTCTTGTACAGAGTTATCCCCTAATATGTATTTTTATCAGTGTGAAATTGATTCCAAGATTCGAAGTCAAAATTCAGATTACTAAAGTAAATTATATAATTCTTAGTAAGTATGTGTAGGACGTAGTTATATCATATTAATGTGTTTCCCAGTATGTACAACTAATTTCGTATTCCAAGTAGTTACACAAATTGTATTTGACATTACAAAAACACAGTCGATTGTTGCAATTTAATCAATGAATTTGACATGTTGAAATTTCACGTGAATTTATGATATTTTTAAATGAAATACTGCAGTCAACTGATGAATATTTATAACTAAGTCGTTAATAGGTTTTAGTGTGGTGGTGTTATTTTTATTTGGTACCTTTTGACGAATTAAAGTGAGCTTTTATATTTTTAAACCGTATATGACTATGACTGTATTTAAGGTTCGTTTGTCTCGCTAATACTTGAAAATCGCTGATCCGATTTGGCTTATTTCTTACAAACATAATACTTATGTAGAAGGCATATTTATAAAATAATGATGATGATAAATTTCACTGGATTTTCCTACCTACTTATTAGAGAATTTACTTAAATATTTGCAAATGGTTCTATAAAATTTACTACATATTCTATCTTTCAACTAGAACGACAATACCAAGAATAATTCGTTTTAAACCATAAAATATCGTCACAACGGCCATTATTTCTTAAACATCTCATCTTCTTAAAGGCTCCCAAGGGTTCCAAATGCGCTTTGAATACTATTGAAGGTAACGGCCAGAACCGTAATACTGTCTGAAATGGCAAATAAAAACGTTTTATGATAATGGAAATATTCTCAAAGGTAGAATTATTGCTTATTGTATATCATTACATTTTTATTAATCTCATTTACACTGTAATAAAAGTACGTAAATATCGAAAATATTGTGTAATGTGTGCTATTTATATTTTGCAACATATGAAATAGAACGTCTGTATTTTTATTAGTTTAGATGCATCACAAGCACATAAGTCAGTAGTTTTTACGCCTATTAATACATAAGTCACCAAGCATTTGTGTGATGCAGATACATTGAAATAACTACAATTATATATAAGGCAGTGGTAAGACAAGAAAACTTCTTTCTCTGTCTTTTTTTACATTTCGATAAACATACAGGGTGTTTTGCACATGGACCGACATGATTTTTTGGGGGGTGGGGGGGGGGGTCATGTGCTATTTTCCCCCGTGAGACCCAATATCCTAAGTCTCACGGTAGTCTAGATATGTTTTTTTTAAATATTTTTGAAATCTACGCAAAATCTTGCCTTTAAATCGTCCTAACTTTTTTGTTTGTGGTTATAATACCACAAAACAAAGAATGCTTGTATTCTACAATGTTTCCTTATTCTAAATAAATCATTACATGTTACAATTGATATCCACAAAAAAACTTCTGAGCTTTCAAAGTGGTAAATCGGTGTAAATGTTATGAAAAGTGACAACTTATCAATTCATTAAAAAAAACTAAAGTTCATTTTGAATTTAGATTTTTTTTAAAAAGTTCTTTACTTATTACCCTTTCTAACGATATGCTACATGACAGAAATATGGAAATAATACATCAGGGGTCGACCTAAGAGATATTTTGTTGCTAGGGTCAAGATAATGAAAATACGTTTTTTTATGTTAAGTTGTTTTTATTAAATAGCAAATTTTAGCCATGAAGGCATAGCAGATTTGCTATGCCTTCATGGCTAAAATTAATTTGATCGCTTCTCGGCCTTTTGGCTAAGATCAAAGTGTAGTATCTGTTCTTTTCAGCTTAATATTATCTTGACCCTAGCAACAAAATATCTCTTAGGTCGACCCCTGATGTATTATTTCTGTCATGTAGCATATCGTTAGAAAGGGTAATAAGTAAAGAACTTTTTCAAAAAAAGCTAAATTCAAAATGAACTTTAGTTTTTTTTTTAATGAATTGATAAGTTGTCACTTTTCATAACATTTACACCGATTTACCACTTTGAAAGCTCAGAAGTTTTTTTGTGGATATCAATTGTAACATGTAATGATTTATTTAGAATAAGAAAACATTGTAGAATACAAGCATACTTTGTTTTGTGGTATTATAACCACAAACAAAAAAGTTAGGACGATTTAAAGGCAAGATTTCGCGTAGATTTCAAAAAAATTAAAAAAAAAACATATCTAGACTACCGTGAGACTTAGGATATTGGGTCTCACGGGGGAAAATAGCACATGACCCCCCCCACCCCCCAAAAAATCATGTCGGTCCATGTGCAAAACACCCTGTATACATAACATGGAACAAGTAACAAAGAAGGACGTTCGTCATAATTCCCACGCATTATGAATAACGACAAGTTACTTACCGCGAAAAATCACCAGGCGATTGATCATTTATTGAAAATATACGCAACACCGACTAATAAAACCTAGACCCAAGATATAGCTCAGATTCCTCGTCCTCCCTCAATTTTTATCCTAAGTACCGATGATATAAAAATGTCCCTTTATATTACTAGGCTTAAAATATAACATTTATTCTTAGTGATAGAGCTTTTTCTGATGAGGCTTTTATAGCCCTTGTTCAATTATATTTTATGGTTTCTACGGATTTATAATTTTGGTCACGTATGTGCAATTCTTTATTATTATTTTTTATAGATAATTACATTTACAATCCAATGAAATTTCATTGGATTGTAGATGTAAATGTAATTGAATTCAATAGACTAAGAATTATTTGAAACTCAAGTAACATGTTACAAATTTATTCAATTAGTGAGCTGTTGTCATGTGTCGCCGCAGCAAAGTTTGCACGCATTATAAAACTTTGAAGGATTTGAATTTTGAGATGAAACTCTAGATATTAAATATATAAATTATAATAAATTACTAATTATGGTGATTAAAATTATCAAAAGTATCTATGTAATTGCCAAATTGAGGTTCGTTATCTACTTACCTGTTTCTTGTGCCTAAATAGTACTTGTGTATAAAAAAGAAGGTTTTTCACATAGTATAGAGCGATAAAAAAAATATATTTTCTAGTTTTTTAAATTTGTATGATATATAGAGTAGTATGAAAACTGAGAAGAGCATTAAACAATTTCGCATTTCTTACATAAATATATCGTCATCTTCGGAAAATCAAACCTAAAAAGAAACTACATGAAAAGAGTTACACCAATACTCTGTCACGAAATAACATCAACCAATTCCGAAACTACGAACTACGTGAAAGCATTTTCTTCGCACACCCCAGTCTCCAATGGGCCATGTGATGCAAGACTACCCGAGTTAGGAACGAACTCACAAATACGAAACTTTTCATTCGGCTTATAAACTTAAAACTACAAACACAAATTCGGATCTAAAGTTACACAGAATACGTATCAGTATTGCCTGAAGTTTAGCTTTGTTTTGAAGAATAAAGTATCGGAGAAGTAAAGCTTCCGATACAATAGACATAGTGTATTTTCTAAGAAATTTCTAGGCTATTTTTGGACTGTTTTGTAGCTGATGATATCTATCAAAGCCTCTTATGCAATATATTTTTTGAATGTTTTGAAAGGTACCGGTTGTAGTAGTACCTAAGTAAAGGTTGCGTAGTTGTAGAGCATCTCATAATTAAAATGCTTTTAATTTCTGTTTTTAAAAATGATATAGGGACAAAAAATAATGAGTTAACTATGTAGCAATAGCACAAAATTTACTATGGACAGTTTTGTTGCACATTTTTCAATAAAATTTATAGCCATGAAATATACGAATGGTGCACATTTAAGCAAACTAGTACAATTTCTCGTTATTTATAACAACGAAGAAATATGACGACAGTAAAAAATATAACGACCTATCAAAAATCTACAAATATTGAACTAACTTGAAACACAGTGATAGACGAAGCGGGTGGGGTGGGATGAAATTAATTAAATTAAGAAACTAAGTAAAGTCATTTTTCCAAATTTAAATAAAAAAATTAAGTAAAGTCAGTAAAATTAGTAAAAAAAACACGTAGACAGCATTTGTTTTGAATACAAATTGAAAGTTTATGATTTACCTATAGTAACAGTTGATATTAGTCTTCACAAAATTACCTGAACTTTATTTTATTAAAAAAAAATTATTGCATAACGTCCTTGTATTTTACATTTTTAACCAAAATTCTCAAAAACAAAATTATTATCCGCTTTCGCTTATAAAACCGCTTCCACTGTATTCCAAGCCACTACCCTACTGTTGGCACTAGATGGCCCTATGCACTTTCCTGGCAAACTCAAACCTAATAAGTGCTGTAAAGGCTCTTAATTTACGATAACTGCGACGGCCAAAATGGCTGTAAGCATTAAAAAGTAGTGAAATTTGACTAAAAGCTCTGCAAGGAACTTAGCGATAATACAATCCATTATTTATACTTATGCACGTAATTTTTCTTATTTGCATACATTTTTGTAAAACCAAAGAGTTAGTACCAGTATCATCTACTACTTGTTCTTAATTAATAAATTTCTTAAAGATAAACACAATTTTACTTTCAATTTCCTTTAACAGCAGTTAGCTACAGTTAGCTGTTCAATAAACCGAGTAGAAAAAAAAAGTTTATACAATAAATTAATGTACCTTTGTTATCTTCGTGTTAGTTCATAGATACATGAAACATACTCATTTGCTACTAATAAAATGGGAAATTAAGTACTTAAATACTTTATAAAAGTTGCACTTTTTTTAAACGGATAAAAATTGCCTACACTATACACATAAATTTATGTAATCTGAAGAAGTAAGAACCCAATAAAACGCCTAATACATTAAGAAAGCTTCTTTCATACCAGCGTCTTTTAATAATTTAGCTTCTAGTAAGTACCTACATTCAATATAATTTACGTTATTGAGTTAATAATTTACCGATCTAAATGTTTAATATATAAATGATGAATATCTCACAATATATAGTTGATTAATATTCACAGTAAAGATGTGAACATGCCTAAAGCGTGTCTTTGAACAATACAAGATGAAGACGTATTCTGAGCGTGAATTACGTAATACTACAGGTAAATTAGCTTGGAGAAATTTTTGCATATGTAGTGGTGTGTATATTACTCAGATCTTAGAGCGCGTTTCCACTATATCGTTCTGGCCTATACAAAAATGTTTCGATATCCTAACATTACTATTTAATTTTATACTTATTCCTAGCAACACTTTTGTTTTCAATAAAAACAAGTTTTTATTTGAAAGAAAATGGTTTTGACTTTATAAAAAAAATATATCATTCAATTTCACGTCCTTGAGCAAACGACAAGGCGACTACCGTGAAACAATAAAATATCGTGTCCATAATAATTTGTTTCATAATTAATATTTGACCATAATAATTACGAAACAAAACAAATAAATAAATCGTCACTTGATAGTGGAAAGTGGAAACACGCACAAAACCAGAATAAACCAGTTTACGCTGTCCGCAGGTGCCACGTGCAGACGTTTGGTATCGTTAGAACATAAAATTCAAAAATTATAATTATTACGTATAGACCGGGAGATATTGACACAAAATTTCGAGTCATTTGTAACAGGATGGCGGTTCTACAGGGGTCTTAGTACGCAATGACAAAAAGAAAAACGATGGTGTGAACACTGGTACCGGCGGCTTAGTCGCGTGGGCGTTAGTCGAACTCGTCGGAAAAATAGCGAAAGTCAAACGATTTGTAACACAAAAATTTTAGAATTTACCGA
>CAJQZM010041047.1:0-17869 GCA_907164665.1 Colias nastes | reverse complement strand
CATCTACGTCCAATTTCTTCTTCACATCCTCCTGTGTTGGTAATAGTATTGAATAATGTATTGTATTGTGAACAATTTTGTTCAACAAATAAGCAATCATAACCCTGAATTATTATACAATCACCTCCCCACTGCCACTAAAACAGTCACTTCATAAATTGGCGCCAAATTGACACATTTTTTAGTTTCTAATAAATAGTCCTTTAAAAACACCACACTTCACAATTCATAAAGTCTAAAATGAACATTGTCACTCAGGAGTTAACAGTTTGAAGTATCCAAGGTACAAATTTGGATATCCTGGTACAAACGCCGGGTAAGTTGGCTTCTCCACAACCGATGCCCCAGCTTATGATCCCAGCTAGGAAATACCGCTGGTCTTTGCCTTTGACCTGGAATAATAAAAAATATTATGAATTAATCAATGTGCTTCAAAATCTATCTGAATCAACCGCGGTGCCAATTAATTCGGATAATCGGCGTTCTACTAGGAATATGTTAAGATGATAATACTTTTATTATGAATTGTGATTCTACTTTACCATCTACCTCTGCACAATTTGCTCATTTGTGACGAATATTTAAAAAAAAAATGAGATGGTTACTTTGATATGAATTTATAAAAAAAAAAACATCTTCATACTTGGTACATACATTGGTAGAGACTGTTAATACAAATAAATTTTTACAAAATGTTTTATTTCGACAAAACAATACAGATAATATCAATTAGCATCCCTACAATAAAGTGGTTTTCATATTTCATGAAAATGCTAAATTGACGAAACAAAGGAATTGGCAATAAAGATGAAGCAATAAAATTAGCATTTGTAGAAACTTGATAGCTGTCAACCCTTTTGTTTTATTTGAATTTATTTTATGATTACTTTAGTATAATATTATGATTGAATCATAAACAATATAGCTGCCGTAATGTTTATGGATTGAATGAATATTTCGTACATTTTGTTATCAAATATTTTAAAGGGAAAAGCCTTTTTATTATACTTTGAAACGTCATAATAATATTATGGTTTTTATGGTAATATAGCATTTAGTGATACTATTAAACTAAGTTTAAATCTATAGTTATTGCGTTTGCGATATATAATATTGATCTAGTGTATTTATGTAGATTCCATAAATTCCATTTGACCACTATTTTATTGATAAACTAGTTGTGCCGCGCGGTTTCACCCGCATTGCTACGCTCCTGTTAGTCTTAAGGTAATGATATATATATAGCCTATAACCTTTCTCGATAAATGGGCTATCTAACACCGAAATAATTTTTCAAATCGGACCAGTAGTTCCTAAGATTAGCGCGTTCAAACAAACAAACAAACTCTTCAGCTTTATAATATTAGTATAGATAATCAATCAGTACTAAAGTTGAACTGGTACCTGTTAAAATGTAACAAGTTTTACCTGTAATGGACCTCCCGAATCTCCCTGACAGGAATCATGTCCGCCACCCTCATGTCCTGCGCACAGGAAGATGTCGGGAATGAACTCGTGTCTCCCCGCGCGCAGGAACATCGACTTGCAGCGCTCGTTCGATACTATTGGTACTTGCACCTGGAATTTATTGGTTTAAGTTATAATGCTTTGAAACAGTTATTTTTATTAAGCTATTGCATAGCTTCTATCGCGGGCCTTGAGCGCGGGGACCGAATCGAGAAATTCCGTAACGAAAAAACCTCACGCTCCCCACTCCGACGGGCTCGGAGGTGTGGCTTGAAGGCATGCTATGCAATAGCTTTACCGCGGCAGTCCCCGAGTGCCACACGTCTTTTTATTTATTTATTTAGCATAAAATTCGGATATCGCAGATCCATTTGTTAGTAAAAAAACATAAGTATTAATGTTAGTAATTACATCTAAAACTAAGTCCACCAAGACACTATGTGTAGACAAGTTGCTTTGCAACAAGTGTGCGCACAACGCACAAAGTGTCCCATGTTGCTGGTTTGAAACATGAAGTGATGTTAGGTAAATTCAGGGAGATTAAGTTGAAATAGTCTTTGTCATTTCAAAGAATTTTGGAATCGATATTAAAATAAGTACCTATAGTAATTGTAGTCCTTTCCTACGTTCTTAAGTGAGAAAATTGTACTGAATTTGTTACTACAACTATTTCAATCTTCAATAATCGTCTTAAAAGCATTGAGATATACATATGGAGACGACACCGCCTACATCACTTATGTTCCGCTCAACATACGCCATATGGCGTAACTGCACGCTCATTTTTTATTTGTTTTAAAGTGAAACGCATCAAATATGCCTTCGTGTGTGTTACGATATTGCACAAATAATACAAATAATACGGAAAAGTGCAAAGGAATAACTTTCATCGGTAAGTACCTAACTAGATAATAATTTTTAAAACTTAGTTAGAGCAAAAAAATGGCGCACAGATTTTGTTCGTGGTGTCTCCTCCATACGTAGTAATATTGACTGTTTTCCAATTACAGAGCATAATGCGACTCAGTGGCGCACAATGCCGAATTATGCTGATGCTTAATTGGAACGTGAAACGCACCAGCAGGTTGCGCTAAGTTCAGTGTTGAAAAAAAAATATTCATAGAGTTAGCAATAACCTCATTAATGTGTAAATAAAGTGGTATACATAATAATTGGTTGAAAACTATTTACGGTTATTTTAAGTAATTTGGATTTTGATTATTTCATTAACATTTTTTTCAATGTTTGTACCTTCATCCATACTTATATTTATTTTTTTAACACAATTTGAATTAACTTTGATTATTTCGAAAAAACTACAATGAAACGAAAGCTTTAAAATTTTTTCCAACAATTAATAATTACTAACGATAAATCGATTACACGCACCAATTCACGCGCATTACTTTTAAGAGTGCTCGATTGTGCGAAGCGTTGCTGTAGTTGGAACATTCAACGTTAAGCATTATGCCGCATAATGCGCTCTAGTGCTGTAATTGGAAAACACGGTCTATCTCAATGCTTAAAAGAAGACAAATCCATCTAGTAGTCATTACAATTATCCTTTTTGTACTACTTTGTTTTATAGTTTTTTAGAAGGTACACGCGCAAATGCCCCTTTCTTAAAACTTTCATTATTTATCTTTTAAAATGTTCCTTCAGACAACTCACCTCTTGTAAAATAGACGGCAGAACGCCTCCCTCCGACAGTCTCCCCCAACCTGTGACTGTAGCAGTCTCCCCCACAAGCAGATCATCAGTCGCCGGCAAACAAATTGGCGCTATATGGGGAGCAAATTGCACAGGAGCATCCAACTTCACTAGCGCAAGATCGTACTCGTATGTGAAGAAATTATACTTCGGATGTACTGCCTTTCTGGCTACACCACGTTCTACGTAAGGGTATTGTTCTGATACAGAGGAAAAGTCAAACTCGCCGACGCGGATCCGGATTGCTGATGTTAGCAGGCTGGAAGGAAGGTGATTCGTTAATGATACTGGGCAATAATGGTACTTTCAAATTGTAGTATAAGTGAAAGTATTAATGTTTTAGTCTTTTGCAGTTTTGAAAAGTTTTGCTTGTTTACGCTGCGACTTAAGAAGTTTGGTTATGGTGTTCTAAGATTGAGTGTAAGATTAAAACATGTGTCAAAATATTTAGATTGATAAATATGTTTTGTAATTCTTAAGATTATGTTCACTAGGTTATTGTAAAGCAAACCATACACAAAATTCAATGAATACCCAAAGAAATCTTACTAAGAAGCGATGTATAACAGTTAACCACACTAGAAATACACATCAATCCACAATACTGGGTACAGACCACCAAAACGGTCTGTACCTCACTCACTCATCAACACAATGCCCAGCTGTAGCTATCCAGCCTTCATTGATAATGGCTCCACCACATCTATGTGTGGATGAGAAGCCAAAGAACGAGTTCCGTCGAACAGACACCTGCCAGGGCCAGCGCCCGAAGGTAGAGTCCTTGCCGCCCATGATGCGAGAGTCGGGACGCGGCCACATTGATGTTACACCGCATTCTGGAATTAAACATATAGTAATCCATACTAATATACTAATATACTAATATACTAATATATACTAATATACTAATTCTAATATACAGTCATGGGCAGGCTGCGGCTGGTGTCCCACAACACATTAAATTCTCTAAAGGGCCTCTGCGTGTTGGACCTGTGTCCCCACGTAAGCCTTCCAAAGGACCGGGTATCTTCCTTCTGGTGGTACCCGTGTATTATGGAGAGAGACATATACTAATATACTAATATACTAATTATACTAATATACTAATATACTAATCCATACTAATATTATAAATGCGAAAGTAACTCTGTCTGTCTGTTACTCAATCACGCCTCAACTACTGAACCAATTTGCATAAAATTTGGTATAGAGATATTTTGATACTCGAGAAAGGACATAGGATAGGTTTTATCCCGGAAATCTGCGCGGGCGATGCCGCGGGTGGAAAGCTAGTGTTAAATAAATCTTGCTTTTTATTTAAATATCACGAGAAAAAGATAAATAGATCTTGGTTTAGTTTTTTTTTGGCCTTTTAGTATTGATTGTTCATCAAGTTTACTAACACTTTAATAGAGAACTAAAAATGGTTAAAGTAGTTAGGTAGTAGTAAAAAAAATTGCTATGTGCTTAACAAAATTATTATCAAACAATTTACCTATTTATTACAGTTTTGACTTTGAATTTAATTAACACCTTAAAAATTACAATGTACTTAACTAGGTACAAGTATATCTTAGTTACGAATAACTTTTTCTTGCTACTTGAATTACTTGTGACCTTCTAACAAAAAACTGAGCTCCTGATTCACGCTCTTTTGTCCCAAAAAAAAAAAAGATTTCTATTCTATAATGATAAAATAGAAGATACTAACCAACACTACTCGTGGCAGCAGTAGTATGTATAGTCGGCGCCGTGGTATCATCAGTCTTGTTAATCATATTCATCATTGGGTCCTTCGGTTTCATGTAGTTCTTATGCGGTTTGCTTGTAGTTGTAGTGAACTTCTTGGTTGGTTTTGGTTTGCCTGGTTTCTCCCAGTTTGAAGGTCGAGGCTTGGTTATGAATGCTGGCTCGGTTGTCGCTTGCCAGTGCATTGTGTTCACGTTGTTCGGCCTGGACATTATGTGCGCTGGAATAGAAATAGTTGGTGTATTTAGAAAATATAATACAGGTAATATTAGTTTGAAATATTAAACAATAGCTGTTATAAGTAAATAGTAATGTGTGTCTATTTTGTCAGCATCATAAGGATTTTATTCATGAGTTTTTATCCATCAGTAATACAAACGTTTACCTATTCTTTTACATTTTCTTGTATTAATTTATATTTTCATAGATATAAAATTAATGTTGTTAAACAATTTGATAATTCAATTTTTCCCGGTCCTAAATTTACACATTTTAAATTAACGCCATCTGTTAAATTCATTACGAACTACGTCATTATACTCACCTGAAGAAATACTGTTTTCAGCGTGTTGTTCCGACACGGCCATAGGTCGCGCACCCGGCATTAGGCTAAGACTAGAAGAGATTTTGTTGTGGGGACTAGCTTCCACATCGCCGTTCGGCCTATTTACATTTTGGTACTTATTTACACTGTTATACGTTATTTTATTAACTATATCACTATTTTGTTCGCTATTTGATTCTAGATTGCCGACTGGCAGGTTAAGTTCTGGCGGTCTATAGTTATATGATGCAACGCCATCTATTGGTTTCGTCATGAACGAGGGCCGTTGCGTTTGAGCTGTGGGTCGAGTTGGTGCCTGCGTTACTTCGGTAGGTGGCGCTGTATATGGTTTGTCTGTGATGGTGGTTGGACTTGATGTTTCTGAAATGGAGATTAATAATAATTATTACTAAATTATTAAATATATTTAGTGAATTATTGTAGTACATTTTAAAGTAATTTTATTATATTTATATTTATTATTAATTATTTCATACATTTTCTCTTGTTATTTGTAAGCGCTAAAGTTAAGCCAATAATAGTACCTGAATTGTAAGCCTTTATTAATCTTAGCAACTTATTTCTGTCAACAATAATTAATGTAAGTCAATAACTGAATAAATAGAAGAACTTTATAAATTTATTTATCAGTCCACTTTTGTTAAATAATTTATTTTCTTGGAAATCACATTTTTGTTGTGATTGCTCAATTATATGTAATATTATATACATTATATTTTACTTCGCATGATAGTACTCACATATTTTTAATTTTCATTCTTATTAAAACTGTGCAATTGAAATTTGAAAAGCACATAACATGCAAAATAATTCACAAACTCCTCCAAATTTAAATCCACCGACCTTCTATAACAATAGGTTTGTCTGGCAGTCGACAGCAAGATCCGAACATAAAGCCGTCGACACATACGCCTGCATGCTTGCCTCCAACACGGTTGCATTCTTGCACCCACATGCACGCACCACGCGCGCCGCCAGCCACGCATGATTTGCGCGACATCTGATAACCTGAAAAATATTTATATAATTACTAGCGGCCCGCCCCGGCTTCGCCCGTGGTACATATGAAAAATAGATGTTGGCCGATTCTCAGACTTACCCGATATGCACAGAAAATTTCATGAGAATCGGTCAAGCCGTTTCGGAGGAGTATGCAGACTAACATTGTGACACGAGAATTTTATATATAAGATTCAATTACATTTTAATACAATATAAAAAATTACTAGAATGGATAATTAATTGTAGCATGCATTTGAATTGGTGTGTAAAAAAAATTGATAACAGCGCCATCTATGAGACGATAGCGAAAGTTTTATATCAGCGCTATCTATGGGTGAGTAGCAACACGAATTTCATACAGAAATTATTTTAGAAGAAAATTGATAACAGATGTCACTAGTAATAGTAAATTAAGCAATCTTAGTTATATTAAATTAAATAACAAGAAAAAATTCGATCATCATCATAATAAATAGTTCAGAACACTACATAGATTTATTTGATATTATTATGTTTTACATTTTTATTATTTAATGATATGATGATATACAGGAGCTTTTGATAACATACCAATTTTCGATATAAAAAATAACACTGAAATAATGACTGAAATAAAGGAAACTTCTCGGCTTTGTGTTCTCGCAACAGATATAGATAAAACGTGAAAAATCCATGTACATAAAGACATAATACATGTACATGTATAAAATAAAACATGTATTATGTAAAAAATTACTAGTAAATCAATTACAAAATAAAGCAACAAGTAAATAAGACTTGAAAGTTCTGTTACAGACGTTTCTTTATCCAGTTACGTTTTATTACAAGAAAATACGATTTACCCTTCTGCCAAAACATTTCAACCCTATTCCTTCGAAACTTTAACTATTAATTCAATTACAAAACAAAGCTTCTCCAAGATTCCCCGATAAATAAGAATCTTTTACTGAATTTACTATTAGGCTATCTGCTTTGGCCTCAAATTCTTAGTTTAGACAAAAATAAACCATCATGCTAAGTGAAATAACGATCATATTCAAGGAAAATCAATTCACGTTAAAGACTAAGCAAGCTTTGTGAGGAAAATTTCTAGTGTCTACGTATTATGCTTTTATGGATGAGGTCACTTAAATGTGCTTAAATGCTTTGTCTGATTAATAAGGTAACCATATGTAATTTTGTCACTACATAAAGTGATTTATTATGACATTTTAATACACTGTCGTTGCGAAACTATAAATTCTAATATTATTGTGCTTATAGAAGGGAAATATTTATGGAGTTCTAAAGACTTTATTAAGGTATTTTAAATAATAATCAACGGAAAACCAATGTGATACTACATAATATAACTTAGCCCTTAGAAAAATAATTGCTAATAACAGCGTTAATACTTCGTTATTAAGGTATTAATATTTATGTAGTAAACAGAAGTTTGGTTAATTTACAAAATAATCCTGATTACTTCTTATAATAATTTGCCAGGGAATTTGTTATTTGAACAGCATAAAATATATTATAGTATTTATTTTATTTGTATTAATTAAAACTATTTTAATTTTAATCATGAATTCAATAGATATAGGTACTAGGTATACGATTGAAAACAATAGCCTCATATTCCTAGCTTCCTCTTTGTATTTATTAATTCATATTGTTATATTATATGGAAATCAATGGATTTATCGGCGATTCTCTTCTCGCCAAGCCGTTTTCTTTTTTATGCGAGGTCACTTTTTAGACACTGATAAGTAATGAATAAATAAATATCGCCCCTCGCCACTATATAGTAATTGTACAACAAATTAAATATTTAAAATTCAATGCAAGCGTTAATTCTTAAAAATAACGTTTTTGTAATTTTACTAATTCAGTATTAATTTCTAAGAAATTAAACAAATTCAAACTATCCTCGTTATTACAAATTACAATGATTATAGGTACAGTTACTAGTATTATATTATCTGTGATACAGCCATTCACAGATGATATAAGCTGTGCTAATCTTATTACCATTTCCACCTAAGATTTCCACAGACTAAAGAAAACCGTTGCGCACATTTCTTGTGGTCGATGGTCAAGCGCATTGAAATATAGAAAGGTTTTATTGTTCATTTATCACAGGACAGGTCAGGTTCCGTTTTCAGTGAGAAATAATTTCCATCAGCAATAAATTGAACAGAATATGTTGTGTGCCGTACAAGGAGCAACTACCGTTTATCTTTCTCGTGGTTTAAGGTAGGAACTCACAGGAACAAATTGCGAGGTATGTTCAATTAAGCATAAGGACATACGTTGTGTGATGCCTCTGACAGCTGCTTGCGGGATTGTTTAAAGCGGCTTGCCTTGGTAGAAATAACAATAAAATATTACTAGATTGAGCAAGGCTTAACTAAGTTAAACATATTTGATGAATGTAAGCCATAAGTAAATTTTGTTATTAAAAAAAACAGGAACGCAATATTTTTCGTTATATGTAAAGTAAAACCTTCGACTTTATCATAGTTGGTACTATGTAATATTGGGATGAGTATAAAATAGAATTTAAATAAAATATAACCTTATTATTTATTTCACAAACAAAACCATATTTTGTAACCTGTCGCCAGAATAACTAAACTAGAAAATACTAGATTGGTTTTATTTTTCTTCTTCATAGAATTTAACATTACCAATAAAATTTTAATATTAAAATAACATACAAATTAAATAAACCGCTGAAACTCATGACTTACAATAAGCTCCTTCATCGGTAGCATCAGTGATGCGATCAGCACGCGACAGCCGACACCCGGCGAAAGTCCGTGAGTGTCTAGCCAAAGCTTAAGCCCATTTTATTTAGTCTGTATTATATTTATTATCTGTGCTGATAGAACGCTGGGCGCGAACAGCGCTTGCGAATTGATAATTTTCTGTTGTCGAACATGCAAAATGTTATTGGAATATTACATTTTTTTTCCTTTTTGTAGTTTTGGAAGCTATTTGTAATAAAGTTTTATATAGTTTATGAAGTCTTATATAACATGAATGATGATCTATATGGCGTGAATTACGATGGAAAGTAAAAAATAGGTAACTATTCCAAATAATGACATGACTTGTAGGTAGATAGTTAAATAATATGATAACTTGCAATTTTATATTTCAGATGAATTATGTCCATCAAAATATGATAAATATTAAATTGTAATTGAAATATAAAATACAGAATCATTTCATCGTAAATAAATTCGTAATGAGTATGAAATTTAAATCCTTTGAAAATCTACAAAGAAGATAGTTATTTCAGAGTGAAACGAAACCTTTGAGGAACATTCTGGAATAAATGAACTTCCGTTATCGAGGTGGGTTTTATGTAAATAATCGTATTTAGACACTGAAACTTTAATATTTATTGCTTCACTTCAAAGATTTACGGAAAAGTGGTTGATGAAATATTATGATGATTTATTGTGAACGTATATTACTTTTAAAATATAGAATAATATATACATAGGTAAGTACATTCTATATTCTAAAATGAATATCTTCCTTTGGGCGCCTATCCAAAACGTCCGTGAAATGTCAATTTATCGTAACTGCTAAAATGCAACTTTACTAACGACTTAAAAAACGTTTCACTGCGTGATAATTATAATGTTAGAAGCATATACGACTATGCGTTTTGGTCACTTTGCGTCTGTTTTTTATAGGTACAAAAGATGAAATAAAACAAAATGGCCAAAAAAGTTGCTATTAGATATTGCCAATTCAAAAGGGAACTCACTGTTCAACTAAGTCACGTGAACAGCTACTTCAATAACAAAACACACATTCAACAAGAACGCATGGACTGGTCCAAATCGATAGCGAAACTATGGGAATGGGTGTAACCTACTCCTTTGCTTTACATAAATCAACAAGTGAGACAGAGTAATTGAAGATGGTAATAGTTTGATTAATGTTGCGGTACAGTTTCTATATAAATTTAATAAGCAGCAAAATCGATTTTCCTTTTAAAATTAAGGACAGTTTTAAATGTGCACGGTAATAAAATGTGATAAGGTCTCATGAATTCTTACTCCATTTATTTCTTATTATACGACACGTCTCCCATTTGCCTCCATCTTTTATAAAATACATTTACGTAACTATCATTATTCTACTATGACAAATGAGTAGCTCATACGTAGCGTTCTCAAATTTAGGTTGCAAAATTCTCATTTTCTCTGAAAAATACACCAACGTTTGCCAACAATGGGCGTTATTTACGTAAAATAAAATACATTGTTACAATATAACGAAAGTAAACAAATTGTATGTAATCATATGTTACACAAGTTGGAGACAAACTGTGTTGGAAGTTTTATGAATTAAGGTCGTGTACTTCATGCCCCAGAAAATATTGCAATGTGGTAATGTGTTTAGAAAATTTTGAATGCACAATGTAAGTTGGAGTTCGCAATATCACGGTAAGCTTTCTCATAAAGCGAAACTGTGGACACAGCAGTAAATGTTCACTTTATTTCTCAATTTAGCTTCGAACAAAGTATCCTTATAAACAATAAAATTTGCTATTCAAAGGTGTGTCCCAAGTCAACATTTAAATGAATTTGTACTTCATTTTGTAGAATAAATAATAATAGACGCTTGGCGAATATTCGTAGCTATAAATAAACACTTTAAAATTACATGATAAAGAGCAATTGATTCTTATGCTTACTTAATTAAAATTCTTTAACTTTTATAGCGTTCTTATTTCAGAATTTATTTTACAAATGCGTCAACGTAAGTATAAGTAAATGTACAAATTATTCCTTCACCACATAATTCTACTACTCAGAATTAGTTAAGACATATCATTTCAGCCGATTGCGTAAGGCAAACGATAATCACGGTAACAATAAAGATGTAACCGACCACTTCCCATACGGCACGAGGAAATAATTCTTTTGTCACCGTTGCGACACAATTTCATACATACTTCCGAGTTTCATATCCGTATATTGTTTAAAATTATCATCGATGTTGAGGAAATACATGAAGATTAGATAAGAATAGTTTGTTTAAAATAATTAAATAGTTAGTTTATCTATATAATCTTAATCAAAAATATCAAGAAAAATATCCAGAACGTTCTACGACTTGACTAAAACTTCACTAAACTAAAACCATATTCATTCCACTTAACCTAAAACACAAAATTAGTTGACAATGCAATAACGTGAAGTACAACTAAATTAGATTGAAGCGGAACAAAAAACGTCATTGTTCTTATCGTGCTTACATTGCAACAGTAATATATTAAACAAATAAAATGTATCTCAGAGGAAGAACAAGAAATTCATACACAACGCAAAATATACTTCTAAAGTAAGTATATTTACTGGGAATTGAGCTTATTTTTTTGAGCTGACGCAAGCCTTGTTTCTTTGTCAGTTTGCCACACAACCACTTTGAGAAATGTCCTTTGTCATAAGTGGTCATAATGTAATTCTGACGTGGAAAATGTGCTAGCCTTGCAGGAAAAGAAAAGTTTAATGAACGTGATCAGATTGAAAATAAACTACATATACCTGCTGCTAATATTGATATAAGGATTTTTTATGCTTTTCTTAAAGTGTGCAAGAAAATAATGGAGAGACGTAAAACAAAACTGAAACAAAGACATAGCATTTGTTGACGTTTCACCACAGGTAAAGAAATTGTTATCAAAATTTTCAGAGGAAAATGGATGAAACCATTTGCCGTCTGTCAGGAGTTTAATAGCTGAACGAGCCACAAAACCGCCCAACCCCCTACACAAATCTCTGAAATTCAAATTAATAACAACGGGTTTCACATCCGGGACGCATGTAAAATAAAAGAGCAGTAAGTAGGCCAGCTCTAAGCCCAGTAATGATTCAAAACCAGTAGCCATTAGGATCTCACGTACCGTTAAATACCAAGGACGCGCGAAACATTTGAGATGCCAGCAATGTACTACGGGATTTCACGGTATACTCGATTGTAATTTGTCATTAGTCAAATCTGTAGATAACCACTCGTGACAGTGGCATGAAAATAGTGGATTTAGCAATTATATTTAACGAGGTATCGTTGTAAGTTAGGTGTATATATTATATTATATTGCTTGTAAAAAAAATAATACAGTAATGTTTTAATAAGAGAAAATAATAAAGTACCGAGACTCTTTTTAGGTTTTTAAAACTAAGAAAGCTTTTGGGGAAAGATTGAAAAATGGCACGATATCACAAAACTATAATTACCAACTATAAGTAATATTAGCCCTATAATAATTATTAAAATAAATATACAAATAGTTTAAAACTCACTAGGAAATCCATGTAAATCTAACCTCACGAGATATATTATGTACGACCCACAAACCTATTCGTCGAACTATAGTAGGGGACAGATGAGCTAATAACAAGTTGCATGACAAAATAGCTGCATGTTACCGAAGAATGTTACTCCAAGTAGCTATTAAATCTTAATATATAGGGATTTCAATTACTATAAAATAACTTGATACAGTAATAACAGAGCTTACGTTACTACCGGGTCACAGCTGGTTAGTTTAATTAATCTTATGAGTTAACAAAATAGATTTATAGGCTGTATTTTTGTTTTTCAAACAAAATTATTCATCCATCCATCAAAGCCCGCTTATCGCTAAATTATTAACAAAACGACAGGCCAGCTGATCCAACGTAATCGTATAAAAATTTGGGAACATTTATTTAAAAATTCGAGTGCTTATTCAAATTGGCTATATTTTGAATGGAAAATATGACAATCCATCCATCGCTTACAGCTATTATTTTCTCTTTGTTTTATAAATAATAGGACTGAGTATGATTCTTCATCTTTTTGTATTAAATAGGCATGAATAATCATAAAAAAACAGCCTGGAGAATGATTTAAAATAAACATATTTGCTTGAAATCCTTTACCTAAATTTTTATAATAAAATTCGACAGAACCTCCGTAACATTGTATAAACTATAAAGACTTCTGAAGAAGTCGTTATTTTTACAAAACAATTAATTGATGCCCAAACGTAAGCGGAGCCGTGCCGTTATATTATACTCATTAGAGTTGATGTCATCATATACAGCTATGCTTTTTGTATCGACGTCCATTGAAGTAATTGTTTGTTTTTCTGTGTGCTATTACGAAATATGACGGCAGTGTATAATGATTATAGTATAGGACAGAAAAATTATTTGGTATTTCATAAGTTGTGATAAATCCCAATTTGATGTCACATAGAAGAATATTTTGCGTATGATTAATTGAAAAAAGGCACTATCTATAACCAGTTGTTTCATAATTTTTTCAAATATACTTCACATAGTTAGCCTCTAATAAACTACGTACAGCGTGTAATAATAATTATAGGATATAGGTATTAACGAGTCTTCCTTTCGTAATTTAAGTATCACAAAAATATAATTCCTTACCAGATTAAAGTAAAACTACAGAATGAAATTAATAAGAACCATTCGAGCGATCTCTTCAGCACGTAAATCAAGCAAGAAATAATGAAGTGATTTGCGTGCATACGAAAACACCGTTCAAGTGACCTCTTTTTGGGGCTCGGAAAGGATCACTCAGCCCCTATAACTTTTAATTTAAGATATCTCAATAATGAGCAACTCAAGCGTAATCTGATAAACTTTTTATCTTTTTATTCCTCGGTTAGATTAACGGCTTTCAGCGGATCAGAAGAATTGATTACTTCTCAATGGGCGAATTTTTTGGCGCTCTTTTTGCCGATCCGCTTTTTTCGCTACGCAAATTAACTATACTATTATATTCGCGCTTAAATCAAATTGAACTTTTTGTGCTTATTTATACAGTCCTTTTTACATTCAACTAATGTTTGGTAGAATTAGTTTTGATGACTTGCAAATGTGTAAAGAAAAAATCGTTATTATTTCAAATTTTCGCTTTGAATGCGGGATGACATGTAAAGCCGTTAAGTGTCGATAATGGTTAGTGATTTAGGAATACTATAAACTAGCGTCTATCCAACATCCGCTAGTAAGATCGTAGATGTCTGTAACGGTGCGGCTGTATGAGTTTATTGCAATGTCTACGAAATTCATATTATATTTAGACACAAATATGGAAGTACACTACAATACATGGAAGTACACTATAGATTCACAAGCAGTTGTAATGGGAGTATGTAGGTAATGGCTACCTACCTATATTAACGTCTCCAGCAACCCCTCACGCTCAAAAGGGATACCTTACGTACAACAAGACTACGGTCACATAATGTAATGTATGACTAAGAGGGTATAAACCAATGCGAAAGGCACTCACTATACCCTGTCCTTTACAATAATGCAGATACCCTAAATGATCGCATACCTGAACACCACAAGCTACACCGTACAAGTAATTATTTTAATGCATCTTCCGTGTATTAATCAAATCCAGTCTATGCGGTTAGCCACAAAGCTAACAAGGCCCGTCGCACACCGTTACCTTAACTATCCTAACTATCTTGAACCGTAGTGATACAGTGTCATTTTTTCTGATGACAAATGATGACCTCACAGATGCGAAGGTTATTGCACTGAAAGCAGAATTCTCTGCTTTACTTGACTACAACGTAAACGTTTTGCCAAGAAAATTTGATTTAATAACCCAATTTCTTTCATTATATATTGATTAGAGAGACGTTCGTGGAACTATAAACAATAAATAAGAAACTAAATTTATTTGTTTAGTTTATTTGGCTTCAGATCACGAGCGAGATGATATTGTGAAGACCTACCTCTAACTTTTATTTTGATCAGATCTTTTGATTAGTTTGTGCCTCCTTTAGCTCCTTATTGAAGTAGGATATTTAATATACTCCGTTTAGCTCATATTTTGGTCTTGTTATTTAGTTGAAGTTTTTTTTGTTTATCAGTCCTTGGTTTTACCAATTAAGTGTAAATTGTATAACGTCAATGTGATCCGATATTCTTTTTCCCCATTAACGTTATATTATAAATTATTATCAACAACACGTTCACAAATGAGTACTTCAAGCAATTCTCAACGATCTTTAATTACTAATATCGCAGTAGAGTCCACATTTTAACTACTTAATTAGTATATTCATACATATCTATAGCGTCCCATCCTTAGCAAATGCAAATAATATCGCCATTTTATGGTTTACTTTAGCGACTACCGCGGCTATAAACTTTTATATCATACGCGAATTACACATGCGAATTCATAACAGTTAAATTAACTACAATTAATTGGAACCAGTTTATGAGTCGTTCAGGAAAGTAGTCCTCGTTCAACTGATTAAATGATAAACAAAACACAGATACCAGAACTTACGAAGCTTGAGAAATATTAATGCTAAATTATTGCTTTATAAGACTACAAACGAGAACGTTTCGATAGAAGTAGAATATTACAAGAACATGAGAATCATTGGAGCGACGAAAACAAATAGTTTAAAAGTAGCAAATTGGGTGTTACATACACATGGATGGATACAACAAAATTATAGGGTTTTATTTGGCTTTGACTCTTGTACAAACAGAATTAAATACGACAGCAAACATTGTCTAAAGAGTCTCGTCTGCTCAATATTCAATGCGAAAAGTTTGATTCGCATCATTTGCTGTTCTATATTGACTACAAAATTTCAGGATGAAAGGACATTGTCTTATAATTTATATAATAAACTTAAGAACTTAATGGTATACTACTACTGGCATGGTATATTGCTTATTGGAAAATAAACTAGTGGGTGCAAATCCATTATTTGGAGCTTGTATCAGAGCTATTGATTTATCGTTCACATAAACCAACATAACTGGATAGCGTTTCCACTGCTCTACGTTACACAATGAACATTTACAGAACACTCAGCTTTGCATATTAACTCAAATTATTTTACATCACTTGTTAAAATGTATTCGAACATATTACATGAGTCCAAAAGAAAGGTAAGGAACGGAATAACATTCGATCGAAAGTAATAAAGGCTCAAATTGACAAAATTTCTCAACTCCTTATTTTTAGCAAAATTAAATATTGCGTTTTTATGTTTGTTGTATTTGCATAACGTTTCTACGGGATTGCCATTTGAATTAGGCTAAATGTACCCAAGTTAAAGAATCAACAAAGTCTAATTATTCGTATTTTTTCCTGTTTTTATAAAGGCAACAATACAAGCTTACTTTTACGATTATTTGGGTGACCTTCATAAAGCTTTACAAAGTAGCCATAATTTTTCATTTATTTTCCTAACAAAGTTTGTAAATTACGAGCAACTGCAAGAATTCTTCGACCTTCGTTACTTTAATGGTTTCCGTTAATTTAAGAGATGGCTTGTTTTTACTTTGTAGAATCCAAATCTAATAGTTGTTTACTTGAAAATAAACGTATTATCAAAAATAACTTTTTCTCAAAATTCCTGAAATATCTTCTAATGCCACCTTAACCAAATTACACAAAAAAAGTACGTAGCAATAAAAAATATTTCAACCAATAAACCTAATACAGATTAAAAATAATAAGCAACAACAATCGATTTGCAATAATTATTAATTATCTGGCAGAATGTTCCCAAGGCAAATGCACCCATGAGCTTGTTTTCACTTTCATACATCTTGTACAGTTATTCTGTTAACTGATCGCGGTTTACGCTTAACGACCGGTTTAATATGACGTGACAATTTGTGTTTTTCAAATACATTGTTGTTTTCGTTGCGTACAATTATTATTTGAGCTTATAAAATATAAATAATGATACTTCATTACTGCCAAATGGTTTATTGAGAATCACAACTCAATAATGAAGCTGTGCCCCGCGGTTTTACCACAGATTAAGTTACGTTTTACACGCTGTGCTCCGCTCCTGTTGGTCTTAGCGTGATGACATATAGCCCATAGCCTTCCTCGATAAATGGGCTATCTAACACCAAAATAATTTTTCAAATCAGACCATCAGTTCCTGAGATTAGCGCGTTCAAACAAACAAACAAACTCTTGAGCTTTATAATGTTATGAGTACGAGTATAAGTATAGATAAACAAACAGTTAAGAAATTGTTCTTTTTTATCGTCACCTACTTACTTACCCACAATGAGCGTGAAATAGACATATTCCAAGTCTGACAGACGTATCGATAAAAAACTTAACGATTTATCAATTCTACTGTGACCTCGAAAACTAGTCCCAAAATAGATACTAGATCGTATTTAAAATCTAAGTAGGTATGCTAGTATCAAAAACTACGCATAAAACCTAAAGCATTTGTAACCCACAGTAAAACATATTTCCAAATAAATGACGTATTCAACATGCATTGACGGCTCTGCCGATTGACGGCTCTGTACCATATGTATGCAGACGATTTACAGATTT